>JASANE010027027.1:0-33250 GCA_030248225.1 Trileptium ribeirensis
GTAATCTACGGTGGGACTAAACACCCCTAGGACCACGTAGGTTACAGAAAAAGTTTAAACTTGTCTTTAACTGAAATGACTCGATTCAAAAGTCTTTTCCAGTCAATAGAGAGAATGAACTGCTCAAAAGCTGAAAAGTTCGTTTTGCGGAATTGAAATCCTCATAAAGAGTTCTTCCTTTCGGAAAAACTTCCTGAAACGGCAAAGTTTAAAGATAAATGATCAGAATCTGAAAGTGGTTTGTCAGCACGCACATCAAACACGTTAAGCATAGAATTAGTAATTACAAGCTCAAGTGTGTTAAAACCACCAGTACGACATAAAACTAGCTGTGTTGGCACCGATATTTGTAAAGAGTTGACAAAACTATCCTAGCCCTTTACGGACAGATATGTGAAAGATTCCAAATTTATCAGCGGATAGTTAAAGTCACCTATCCAGGTGACAGGCCACGGGACATCGCTATAAGTGTATTAAAACCACCAGTACTAAATAAAACTAGCTGTGTTGGACTCGATATTGTTAACGAGTTGACAAAACTATCCTAGCCCTTTGCGGGCAGATATGTGAAAGATTCCAAATTTATCAGCGGATAGTTAAAGTCACCTATCCAGGTGACAGGCCATGGGACATCGCGATAAATCTGTATAAATTCAGTGCCTAGCTCAGAAACGATTATGTCGTAATTTGGAGGTCGGTATATGCATAACAGGCGATGCTTTGTTGGAATATGTAACTTCTAATCCGTTGAACCGTGGATCGATAAAGGAGACTGGAGAAAATGTAAGATTTTTATCAATAAAGAAAGCGACCCCGCCACCTCGGCTGTCTTTTCGATCCTTACGATAAATATGGTAGGTTGGGCAATCGAAAAGCGAGTTCTGAATATCGTTGTGTAGCCAAGTTTCTGTAATAGCTACAATTTCTGGTGAAAATATTACTATATGAAATTTTTATTTTGTAAAACATAGACTATATATGTGTATATTATACATCTATAGCAAGAGAGTGTCAATCGGGAGAGGGGCTTAGGGGCCTTAGGTTCCTCCAATCGGTAGCTCTTGGCAGTAGAAACTAAATAGTACAATACCTAGAAGGTTACGGACAATAGTCATTAGTAATTACCAGGCCGCTTTCAAACGTTGTGCCCGGCTGCGCCTGTGATGTGTAGGTACCATTTATTTGTACAACGTCGTTTTGTATATGAAACCCTATTAGACTTTATTATTATAAATAACCAATTCAAGAATACGACAACCTATACGGGCAAATTCTGAAGAACACAAACTTTATTTTGTTCGAAACCAGCTCATATATATATAGAAACCTCGTTCGTATGCCTCAGTCACAAGCGCATCAAGTTACCACCGTTCAAAGAATATAGTACTGAGTTGTTTTGAAAAACAATTTCTCCTTGCCCTGAAACCTTCGAAATAAACTGCAAATACTGAACTGAACGCGTGCAGGCAAACAATTTCACTTTTCTAAACGCGTATTTAGTTTCGCTAGAGAGTTAGAGGAATGACGATGCTAGAAAGAAGTATTATTAGTGTTAGTTTTGAAAGATAGATGTTTCTGTCATAAATATAGTGTATAGTTCAATATTTTAATGCCTCATTTTAGAGTTCTTATTTATGAAAACACTAATTAGCGAAAATATAAATCTTGTTATTCTGAGTGTTGACAGTGATGAACGATGTTGTAGTTGCAGATTGTAAATATTGTGCTCCAAAGAACTCAGCATAAACGCATTGCTGTTACACATTTCTGACAATTTAGTATTACGATAAATTACAGTAGGTGTCGGAAAAGTTTATTAACCTAGTGACCACGGTTGCATGCGAGAAATATTCATTATAGTCCCAACAACAACTTCTAGTATTTGTTGTATTACATGGCGGTAAACATTATAAGCGGTCCAATTATACTTCTTACCTAATGAAAAGTTGTGCAAAATCATCAATTTAAACAGATTGTTTATTAACCCTATAACGGCCAGCGCCCTCAAATAAGAGCAGCGCACATTGTAACTTTCTGTTGTTGATGATCCTTTGTCAAATAGTGGATGACGCACAAGGAAATTCGGGGGTTAACATGTTACATTTGATACGACTCCTATAAAAGCCAAAGTCTGAGGGGCGTAACTTGAGGGGGCGGCCATACCATTTAATTCTAAGTCACTCTTTCACGACAGCAATATAACTGCGCTTAGAATCACAAAGGTGTAATATACGGTCTGACAAAAGATGAAAACAATGTCACAGCCTTTCGGCTGTGACAAGCTTGGCTGCAGAAAACTAAGTCTCTGACAAGATGTTCGGGAAACGTTTGAATCTAGTTCTTGACAAAAGATAGGTGTCTCAGCAGTTTTTTTGCTATTGGCGATTTATACCAATCCCCAAAACAGGCTTTTCGCTCTGGACAAACCTGATGCCTTGTATGAATGTTCTCCAACAGCTCGGGGATCACCTACATTACATTGTTTGTCGTAATTTTTTTAAAAATGATGGCAAACGGGAAGGTCAGATCGAAGATCGAACCAAAAATTAGTCGGCCATAACGCAACTCTCAAATGATTAGGCCACACTTTTGCAACACTTTGGTTTTATTCAAAACACATTCGCAAGCCTGCTATCTGTATAATAAGAAATTAAATATGATAAGCAGTAATCGGTCGACCGAAATTTAGCCGAGTTTTGCCTAGGATTACAGCCTGTATACTTAGAGTTGGCAACGCGATGAAGTTAATGGTAAAAAGTTATTTCCGGCCTAAAATTCGATAGTTTTCAACAAATTTGTACGTGAAAATCATTTAAAGACAACAAAATTTTACAGATATAATATGACTGGGGATGAATATTCAAATGATCATTTGTACATATTCATCCAACGGCGTTTGATGTTCGGATGGTAATCTTTTCTTGCAATTTTCCAGGTCCATTTTAACAATTCAGCATCTCCTTTTCAAAAGTCAAAATAACCGAAAGCTGCACAATGGCATTTTGTGAAAAAACATGTGAAGATCGCTTATATCTCGATCAAATAGAAGCTTTCGCCTTCGCTATAAGAAAATTTATTACATCATCAATCATAACGGCTTGTTTTAATAGTCTAAAATAGACTTATAAACTAGATGCTTTCAACAAAATTTAGGTGGCACAAAACTGAAAGAGCGTTTTCTTTGATCTAAACCTAAAGCTTTTAGCTTATTACAAATCCAAACAGTCGGGGTTTGAATAATAGTTGTTTATCTAGCGGTTTGGCTTTTAGTCTGATAAAAAAGCTCTCGATTACTTCTTTTGTCATGGCCCTTTTGCAGAACACATAAATCATTCAGATATTCTAAAAAAATATTTTGGGAAAAGATTGACAACTAAGCAACATGACAGCGACCATCGGATATTTTGAAATGTTAAGTCAAATATTCTTTACCATTTTCTTGGTTTTAGTAGATTTTTAATTAATGCGATATAGAAAATTTGTGCAAACCGTGACCACTGCCTTCACAAAACTCCTAAACTACGAGTACGAAGACGGTATAGATGAAAAATTATATTCTTTACAGAACAAGAATTTCGCAAGAAAGAGACTGAAAGAAACAGACTTTAGTACATTTTTAATTAACGCGATATAGAAAATTTGTATAAAGAATGTGAGAAAACCGTGACCAGTGCCATTACAAAACTCCTAAACTACGAGCATGAAGACGGTATAGATGAAAAATTATATTCTTTGCAGAACAAGAATTTAGCAAGAAAGACTCTGAATTAAATCTGACTATTAAAACGATAAGAGTATAAAGAGGCGGTGAAGAACATCAAAAAATTTGATATAAATGGATCCTTGGTTGCTGCTGACACTGTCCAAACAATGACTTATATTATCGACCGATTAACGAGCAGAAATTTAGATTTTCGAAATAGATGTGCTTTACAAATAATAATCTCTAAGCTTAATAATGTGCGATTGTCGTTGTGGAGTAGGTACGCTGCGGCCTTTTCTGGGCAAAATTGGGGCTGTGCGCCGCCCGTCCGCAAACCTCTGTAAAAGGAGGTATCAATGCAGTCAGCACAGTTTGAGTCGTAATAGTTCTGCCAACACTACTGCGATTTTGTAGTGAATTTCGATTGAATAAAATCATTGCTAGAGGATTCAATGATTTAAAAGGGTATATCGGCCTTACCATTGGAGGTGTAAATGAATATGGATCAGATGTATTCTCAACATTGCTAATTTTGAAAAATGTTATCTTACATAGTGGCTAGTACTTTAATATTACGTGTATTTTAACGCTAAATGTGGTATCAAATTGAAAATTTTAACAATTGTGATTTCAAATTTATACTACTTTATATATATAGTAATTTCGCAGGACTAATTAATCGAATTAAAAACTGTTTTTGTTGTGAACGCATACGAGTATTTGAAATGACTAGTCGACCACAATGGTCATTTATCTAAAATTTTAAAATCACCATCAGTTATTAAGTTCGTAATAGGTTTTGATAATCAAGCATTGGTTAGATGTACTTGGTGAACAAACAATCACGTGTGGTGAACGGAAACAGGATGGTATTTCGGTAATGAACACAAATGAACTGAATCAAGAGTTAAAATTTTTTACCATGGGTAGTGCAGATTGTGCGAGTATAGTTATGAAATTTTCCAGTCGTTGTGCAGATTCCGATCAGATTTAGATATGAAGTATATATATCTTAGTTATAAAAATTGTAACTATATGTAGCTCTATTGGCAGCAAGCAGTGCTTTTTCTGATTTTTGGTTTCCTGATTTGGCGTTTCTTACTATGCTTATTGTCATGTCTACAAGAACCGGCGGATCAGCATTGCCACGGTAGATCCGTGCAGGAATTCAGGCATAAACTGCAAAAACTAATCGCTGCAAACGAACGAACATCAAACTAAAATGGACCTGCTATTATATAATCATAGTTCCGTGGATGCGTTCAATATTGCCATTTTTCGTGCTATCACCGATTGCTTATGTTGGATAGAATAAATGGTGGTTATGCCCGGTGATATATGCAAATTGATAAACTGTCTTTATACAAAACGATTTTGATATGATGGTACCGTAGCAGGCAGAAGTATATATACAACTAAATATATAACTACAAAATATATATACAACAAAGTTTATGGCGGTGGCTGAAAATAATTCATAATAAAATATTTTTTGTTTTTCTGACAATTTTTGTTAAAAATTAAATATTAAATTTATGGAGTAACCCTACAGCGCCATAAATATTGTTGACTATCGAGTCGAATCCCCAGAAAATCACATCGAGCTAGCCCCATTGGGAAATCGTATAAATTATTCATCATCTAAACCTAAGAAGCCTACAAGTCTAATAATCCTTAGACTTAAACTGAGCTAAGCTTACAATTAATCATAAAAATTTTGCCCTCGGTACTCATGTCAGATTTTTCCGGTCACTGTTCTTATAAAATTTTCCCCTACGGTACTCATGTTAGATTTCTCCGCTTCACTGCTCTTATAAAATTTTGCCCTACGGTACTCATGTCAGATTTCTCAGCTCACTGCTCTTATAAAATTTTGCCTTACGGTGCTCATGTCAGATTTTTCCGCTCACTACTCTTATAAAAGAGAGACCTTGATATAATACAACAATATGATCATATTTTTTTACATATTTCACAGCGTCTGAGAACTTTACATGAAACGAGCAAAGCCAATTCGCTATTAGTAATCACACCTGTTGCAGTATTTTGGCCCGAAATACGTGGTACGTGGTTTAGTAGTATCGTTTGTGAAAATGCTATTTTCATGAAATATTGATAAAGGTTGCAACGAAATTAGGAATAGCTGAGCCAAATCTGTGTACACATAACTAAGTTAGGCAAAAGAAAATTTAAGCGTTATTAATCCGAAAAAAGTATTTTTCCTATCGTTCCCGTTATTTCCACAGCATGGTTATATATGTTTCTGAAGCGACAAAATTAAAAATATATGTTACGAGTCGAATTTACTTTATTATGTATATTGTACATTGTTATATTGCCTGAGTAAACTTAAGGTGACCCAACCAAACATCCTATTTTGTAATAACCGATATCGATTTGCAAACCCTTGTTACGAAAATTACGATAAATTTCAGTCGGTTTTTCGGTAAAACCGAAAATTGGCAAAATCAAATCCATGTGTCAGAAATTATGCTTTGTGTTCAAACACAATTCCGGCGTTTTCAAATTGCGGAAATTTGGTTCCCTAATGCCTAACCATCTACATATGAATTCAGTGTTCGCGAACAAATTTACTGGAAAAGTGACGTCACTAGCAAATCAATCCTGTAGAAAAATTCTTCGATTTCAACAACAACAACAACAAATTTTATTAAGAATTTCTGCCAGTAGTTGAGAGATCGGCGTATATGGGTTGCTTTAGCGTTATGGCCGTTATAGCGAGCCCGAACCTAAGGTAATGGATTTCGCAACAACCGATTTCCAGCAACCGATTTCCGCCAACGAATTTCGCGAACAAATCTAATTCAAAGTCTTTCGTCAAATTTTGTTCTCAAAAATTAAGATAATTTTACTGGAATTTTCGCGACCACAAAATAGCTAGATTTCAATCGTGTGCAGTGTGTTCGCGAACAGTTTTACGTCGAATTTCAATTGGCCAAGACGAGTTCCGTAACAATTTTTATGCAAAATTACAAAATGGGATGGTTGCGTTAAGTTTACTAGCGCATATACAACATATATGTATATTGTTATGTATAATGTCATGCATGCACACGAATTGATTATTCATGTTTTGAATCGAATGTACATCTATGTACGTCTGTTTCGTGGGATGAGAATTGAATACATAGCGAAAAACTCGTTCTAAAATATAGGACATTGTAGCCGAAAACTTAAGACTGACTTTAGCTAAAAATATGAAATATGGTCAAATTATTCAGAGGACGTTGCCACTGAATTAGGATTATGAGTTCGCTAATTAGTAGAATTAGCTAGTTAGTCTGATCAAATTTTGAGTTAAATGCTGTAAAATGTACATAGTTTTTTTCGCTTTCAATAAACATGTTTGACCCACTATTTTGTTGTGGACGGTACATAAGATCTGCGTTCTAAGGACCCACTATATCATAATTCTAAAGATATAAGAAATCGCAAAATATATCCAAATTTTGATTACCTAAGGCGTGTTCCCACGCTCAAACTTTTTGCTCAAATTTTGATCAAAATTTGAGCTCAAATGTTGATCAAAATTTGAAAGCATCTTTTCTGCATTTTTTATAAGTTTGAATGTGTGAACACTGTTCAAACTTTTAAAGGATAATCCTGTAGCCAATCACCGACAGGATTCATTACTTGAAAAAGTTTGAGCTCAAATTTTGTTCTCAAATTTTGAAATATCGCAATTTTTCGTTAGAGATTATCTTCAAATTTTGATCAAATTTTAAGCTCAAAATTTGAGCAAAAAGTTTGAGCGTGTGAACACGCCTTAAAATTCCATATACTTATATTTGGAAATAATTCTGGCTCGTTGGGCCATAATTGTCGCTGCCAGTTCCGCAGCATCGGATACCGATGGTATGGGCCTTTTAAAAGACTACTTTGGAATTTTATTATCTAAGCCAATGGTTACAGCAATCTTTCGATCTTTCAAAGCCTTAGCAGTGATAATCACTATTTTTGTATAAATGGCTTTGTGCAACTCGAAACCAACACTAGACTTTCTGTGCCGTACTGAAATCGTTTCAAAGAATAATTATAAAATAGAGCCGCTGTTCAAGATTTTAGCTAAATTAACATTTATGTTGTAGCTTTTCAAATCTAAGCCTTGGTGCGAGCAGAATTAATGAGTTATATAGCAAAGAGTTAAAAAATTTGTTTAAGGTGCAATTGTTGAGAGAAATTACAAAAATCCCTAGTGCAAATTGAGAAAAATAGCAATTGAGAAACGAGAAAAAATTGGAAACACCACGCAAAAATTCTTGGTTGCCCCGCGACGTACTCTTCACTCCTTACACCGATGAGAGTGAGGCACCTATGATATACCTTTAAATTTGTGCAAAGTTCGCAACTACATAATGAACCAGCTCATCTGCTAATGGCTATGAAACATGCGTGTGGTACATAAGCGTCGAATTTGAAAGGTTCATTACAAAAATTCTTGGTTGCCCGCGACGTACTCTTCACTCCTTACGCGGATGGGAGTGAGGCACCTATGATATACCTTCAAATTTGTGCAAAGTTTATAACTACATAATGAACCAGCTCATCTGCTAATGGCTATAACACATGCGTGTGGTACATAAGCGTCGAATTTGAAAGGTTCATTACAAAAATTCTTGGTTGCCCGCGACGTACTCTTCACTCCTTACGCGGATGGGAGTGAGGCACCTATGATATACCTTCAAATTTGTGCAAAGTTTATAACTACATAATGAACCAGCTCATCTGCTAATGGCTATGACACATGCGTGTGGTACATAAGCGTCGAATTTGATAGGTTCATTAAAAATATTGTTGGTTGGCCGCGACGTACTCTTCACTCCTTACGCGGATGGGAGTGAGGCACCTATGATATACCTTCAAATTTGTGCAAAGTTTATAACTACATAATGAACCAGCTCATCTGCTAATGGCTATGACACATGCTTGTGGTATATAAGCGTCGAATTTGAAAGGTTCATTACAAAAATTCTTGGTTGCCCGCGACGTACTCTTCACTCCTTACGCCGATGGGAGTGAGGCACCTATGATATACCTTCAAATTTGTGCAAAGTTTATAACTACATAATGAACCAGCTCATCTGCTAATGGCTATGACACATGCGTGTGGTACATAAGCGTCGAATTTGAAAGGTTTATTACAATACAGACCGCAATCATATCTCATGGGACTCAATAGCGAGCGGCCGAAACAGTAGTAATTCTAGCAGTACTCTATGTAGATGAAGCAAAACTGGACAAAGGCAAAGCCATAAGCACAGTACAATTTCGTTGCGATAACACACGTTCCATGTATACATTGCGGCAGATTCATTATCTAAATTATCTTTAGTTTTATGTATGTCGTTTGGTGGGGTGGAATTAGATTTTAGGCCAGTGTCGCTTGACAATTCAAGGTTCCAAAGCTAAAACAGATTATGCTCTTGTTTGATGACCGACGACTATTTTATGCCACCGACTAGCTCTGTTCAGATTAAGAATGGCTTGGCTACGAAGCAATCGAAGACAAATCTCGTGATTGCTTTGACCTAGTCTATTAAGCCACGTAAAATTTACGTAACACCACATGCGTCACATGCGCTGGCGAAAATATATATAAAAGTAATTTTAAAATTATATACTAAAATAGTTTTAAATATTTTCAGTATTTTTGCTAAGTAAATATCAGCAACAGTTTCTGCTAAAACATCAATGATATGATACTTAATATAAGACTGCGCCTTTTGTAATTTAAAAAGTTTTGTTAGCGAATGTCCTCTTACGTGGCCTGTCTGTGGACATTATATCGCTAAGAAATACACTGATATGACTAAAGACAGCTGATATTTTCTATCTTTAGTACAAAATTGAAGCAAGTTTTCGTAATTTTGTTAGGTCTTTTGTGTGATAAATCTCAAACCATATCTGCAAATGTAGAGTTTGATACACCATGGAAATTGCATTTATCAGTTGACTTACTTTGTTAATGAATTAAGGGGTTACGTTTATTTATGTGAAATCCTAAGGATTAGCCTAAACATTAACAATGAATTCCCCTGATTTTGAAACCGTTCGGATCAACTCATCAGTGCTCTTCGAATACTGCATATTATTATACATATAGTGAGAAAAAGCTCTTTCCGAAAAATTTCGAGTAAGCAACAAATCGAAAACGTAAATGTAGTTTTTTAAGCGCGTGTTTGTGTTAATTCAAACGGTGCCAAGATTATTTATTTATGGTTCTTCTAAAATTACTATTTTTAAATTACTATATCATAAAAAGGGCCTCTTTTGTTATTACAGATACAACATATTAAAAACTGATCCAGTTTTGGCTCATTTATGCACAGACATAGACATAACGTTTGATTTAAACATGATGCAGGGTGCCAAAAGTAAAATGCTCCCGACATTTTTACCGTTACCATAAAATTATTAATGCATTCTATCAAACTAAATTTAAATTAATGATACCAACCCAGCAGTATCAATGTGAATTATCTGTTTGTGCATTATCTTCGGTTGTTTGAGATTTATAACCGCTTTGCTCTGCGGACATCTATAAATTTTTCTATATATACTCGGTCTTGCACTGTTTGTTGGATGAGACTAATACCGTTTTCATACAACCTTCACGACAAAAGAAATCATTAAAAATTATCTTTCATTAATTAAAAAGTTATTCCGCCACAAAATGGATTATGCTGTTTCTTGGTTACTGCAATAATTCAGAACATTATTCATCAACGACTCTAGCCAATGAGCGGAAATCACTGAATGTTTTATGCTAACTTGCGTTTAACTAACCGGAAACTAAAGCTTGAAGCATTTATCTGCAAGTCCTTTTCTCCACAAGTAAGTGTTAAATATAACCAACTTTCTTGGAAAAAATCGAAGCCAATTTCGTTTTGCACTTCTATAATCTTTTAACGCCTGGGAGAGTTTGCATTTTCTACAATAGTTGGCAAACTCACACCCGCGCCACAGTACGAACGCGATTGTGTTGGTGAGAACGGCAAACTTAAACCGCTGAGCTATATGGTATCTTTTCTCGGTCCCTGTAGCATTACTTAATCTCACAAGGTGAACAAATGACATAGGTAAGGTAAACATACGTCACGAGACAAACTCAGTTAACACAACGCGTCACAATGTGCGATAATGACAATTGTGGGAGCTGGGCATGAAAAGGATAACATGTATATTTTTTAAAGTTATGTGATAAAATTTCCACACCATCGGTAACGAAAATGTTGCAGCTACAGGTCTAATATCTGCAATAGACAGATTAGCAACTGAATATATGAAAGCAGGAATCCAATCAATTTTGTGCGAAGAAATTGGTTAAATATTGCTTCTGTGTCTATAGCTAGCGACTGAATGGTTGTATAAGGTGTGGATTGTTGGCAATTACGTATACCTGCCAGTTTATTATCGATGTATTTTCAACATTGAATAGAAAACTAAAAGCAATATTTTGGCTCAAAATTAATATTTGCTTGGTTGCTGTATAAATTTGGAACAGTTGTTTCTATTTTCCTTAAGTACTTAAGTATTAACTGTGCATGTAATGTTTCTGCGACAGCAAATCCACAGTATTCATTCCAAAATTCAGATTTGGCCATGAAATAAGCGGTGAAATATTTTCCGGGACAGAATGGACTAAAAGTTGCTACTACGGTCTCTATCGTTACAATGAATGTATTCTCGGGCTTTTTGTGTTGCAGCTACGATTCATTTTCATCTATAAATGTAATTTACTAGTTATTCTTATTGGATATAAGTATTAATCATAGTTTGTACTAGCTAACCAAATATTTTAAAGCACTGGAACCACTTGTGTAGAGAAAGCCTCCACAGTAATCTGCAATGAAAGATGTATATGTTTCTGAAGAAAGAACAGCTTTGAGGCGGGCGGTTGCGACCGGTAGCTCCCGACTTAGTCTTAGGCTTACTTTTAGCCTTACATGAAATGTGGAGCTGGGATTAAAGCATAGGTTTTGGGACCATTAGTGGTATGCATTGCTCTTCTGTTACTGAATTATTGTAAAGGCTTTCACTACACGTCTGCCCCAAACCCAACAGTCTCACAGCTGCATCTAATTTCATTTATATTTATAAACATTTCAAAGATCTTCCAAAACTTTTTTGTCGACTTGTTTCGTTAGGAACATGTTTTTTACAGTAAAAATGACCACGTAATGACATTAAACTGAATTTGATTTCGTCATATCATTTTTCTGTTATCTTATTAAACATTAATAAAATATTTGTTAATACCAATATTCGTTTAGTTAACGTTATTAAAATAGCAGTAATGTCTGAAACTCGACACATTGTAACCACAAAAACAATTCGTCGTACCACCGAAGATGGAAAAACGGAAACGATTACAACGACTGTAATTTTTTTCGTGTAATAATTGAGTGTAAATAGCAAGTGTTAGCGTGAGAATTGTTGATCGAATGTATTTCGAATCGATATTTCAAACAATATCTTGTTTGGCAAAATTTAATAGAAATGAGTGCCGCCCGTTTATATGTGCCAGAAATTAATAAAATCAGGAAGCTAATTGCAATGTCAACAAATTACGGTGTCTAATAAAGACAACTCTAAAAAAATGTTGCTGCAAAAACAGCAGCAGCATGATCGAAACAGACGACTCTAATTGCCTTGTTCAGCATACGTTTAGCCGTGTTCAGGACGGATGGAGACCTTTTGTCTAAAGATCAAACGGCGGATATCACTCATTCAAGTGCTATGTTTCGCAAATTGTACAAAATACAATAACAAGTCGAAACTATAAGATGCTGCTGTTTAGCATGGCCACTGAGTTTAGTTGACAGAATCTAGGAAGGATAACTCGATTTATCGATATCCCTTCAATTTTTGATGTTTCACAGTACCGAATAACACAATGAAACTTATTCCTAACCTCACAACACAGGTTAGCTTCACTGGCTATTTAACAACAATGCTTAAGATTAAGAATTTAATATTTAAGCATCAGCGTATTGCCTTGAATTTATCAAAAACTTTAGGCCGTATAAACGGTATAAATTATTAACACATTCTTATCTTAATGGGGCTTTATACGATGTAGGGCCTGGCAGAAGTGGAATAGAATGTCAGAGCTTGACCAGTGTGACAAAATGTCCGAACATGACACTGGATTTTACAATAATTCAGATTTATTCACTACATACATTTAAATGTTGTCAGGAAGTAATTAGCAAAAAAATCTTAATAAAACAGCTGTAGCAAAAACATAAAAGCCACAGTAAGTATCAATATCACTATCATTTTATATAATAGTTCTGAGCAATTGTCTAAAACAAAAAATGATTTTACGACGCAAAATAAATTGTTTGCAAAAACTACAAAAAAGACACAAACACACATTTTTAATAGTTTTGTACCACGTTCCATTTACGATTACTCCAGCATTATAGGGAGGACAATAAATGACTAAGTAAACATGCAATAGGCTTGGTCAGCGATCTACAGATTATCATGGTTGTATCTATTTTAATGCGATCTTGACATATATCGTCTCAAACGTCACATTGCAATCCCCAGTTTACTGTTATCTAAACATGATAGTAACATGATCGATGTAGGTACATATAATATGTTCTGTCTGCGCCAAAGCTTTGACTCATTTTTAGGCTTTTGATACCAATACTAGTTGTCCACAGTTAGTTTAAGATAGATAAAACATGTATTGTGAAAACTTTGAATTATGAAGCCCACCCGTCTCTCCCAATGGAATTATATACATACCACAACAGCGAAATTAGACTCATTTTAGCCTATAAAAATGTTTACGACATTAAGTTCAAAGTCAAAAAGACTTATTGTTATTATCACGGTGCATATGGAGATATGACACAAGTGTCGATGTTGGCGGGAGGGCCAGTTAGCCCCCTCCCACCCCTCTCCAAGCAATATTCTCCGCTTGCTGAAAGCTACCAATTTTATCTTATTTTTGCCAATATTACACTATTTTACCAATTTTACTTTACTTTTGCCGCTTTCAACCCAGTTTTTGCTAAACATGGCAAAACTATCGGCCGAGAATGGGAGCATCAGGAAGTCTCCCTCTTTTGCGACATCTACCCGCGGACAGCCTACAACTAAGCCGTCCCACCTATGACATATGACATATGAAAAGTTGAGATAATTAGATCATACCGTTCACACAACGCTATAGTCACATAATGCCTAAAGTCACATGAAATGTGGACATTTAGACCAAATCAGTGGTCTAACACATAGGTGTGCGCGTGTAGAAATTATTCAGCCCACGGGTACCCTCGCAGATCAAAGGGCTGTCCACCGCCACTAGGCCCGCACCCACGAGCTAATACGTTTTTTCAGGCCCGCGAGGCCCGCAAGTTATTGAATCCTTAATGACGCAACATATTTATCGCTTTGCGTTAAAGCATTTCCAATCTTGTTTGTTGGTAGCGAAGTGGTTTCTACGTCTATGACGCCCACTAAAGGAAATTGCCCAGTGGCTGCTGTAGCGCGTAGTAAAGGGAACCGCGTAGTTTCTTCTGCAAGGTCCCCCAAAGATGAACATGCAATGTGACATTTGGCTTTGAAAGTACCACGCGGTTGGACCTACTGTTAACACCGTGACCAACTACACACACCAGTTGACACAGAACTCACCGTGACCCACCAAAGATGACGATCCACATGACCTACGAACGACTCACTGATCCACTCTTCATTTCTGGTCGCAAAACAAAATATTTAACATCATGGGTGATTATTCCTGCAAGTGAGCATTGCTCGGTACTCGAGGTCGTGCTAAATATTTTACGATTACTTCCCGGAACCTGCGGATACCCGCGGATTACCCGCGACCGGCTAGCTCAACATTTGAGCCCGTACCTGGCCCGGCCCGCCCGCGCGTACCCGCAGCCGCGCACAGCTCTGGTCTAACAGCAAAAATATTAAGTTACATGGAATAACTACGTATATGTCCATACGGGAGAAGGAATTATCCCTCCTTTCCACGAAGACCTGCTAATGCCCAACACGAGGACAAACTCCTTGGGACATAGAACATTGAGCATATTCACGAAGATGAAATTAGAGAGGTTTTATACATGCTGTAATGCGCTGCTAAACTTAAGCTGCCCCCACTAACAATTCTATATTGCGATTCCCCATGTGGAATCCACATCCATTGTTACTGAAGAAATATAAAATTCGATTTCGCTAGGTACTATCTTAAACCTAGAGATTTCCAATCAGGTAATAACAGTTTTATAGCATTTTGTAGCTTCAAAATAGGTGTCGTCTCTGTTTCTGATTAAATTTATGTAACTGTGGCATAATAAACGAATTATTTATCAATCAGTGTTCGCCAAAACATCCTTAATTCAAATGCAATAAGAGTTTGTTCGCGAACTAAGAGACGATATCCTCCTTAGAAATATTGAGTAGAAGAGTAAAATGTTTTAGTGTGGAAGTTCAAGTCTAGTAAAAATGTGGAAGTCCCAAAAATCTAGCTCAACTGCTTTTGAATAGAATACTTGGCAACAGTCTATATAATTGATCACAGAGTGAAATCGTATTTACTCAAACTCCATTGTAAAATTAACAAAAAATATAGGAATAACAAAATCATTTTGAAAGTAAAGTTTCTAGGAGTATGATCTAGAGTTTTCAGATTGGCGACTGAGATATCTAACACATTTCTTACACTATTTTAGGAGGAGAAAACGATAACTGACGGTGTTGAAGAAGTGGTGAAACAATCTGAAAACAAAGTAAGTTTGAAATTAAATTTTATTACACTGTAATGGGTAATTTAATGGGATATTGGCTAGATATTGTACTTCGCAAGTACAATCCCGAATCAACTGTACTATGAAAAATGTTATCACAAGACTTTAGCGGTTAGCGTGCCATAAAAGAAAACTACAAAATTGGATTGGATTTAAGACCTAAAATTGAGAATTTTAATTCCTGTTTTTAGAGAAGCAGACATTCTGCTATCATTTAACACAAGCTATGGTAAAACATTGCAGATATCCGCCCATTGGTGCCTGAGCTATAGCCATTGTAAAAAAACCTTTATTTAAGACAGCAACCCAGAAACAAGATAACTATCTTACCGAAAATTTATTTAGTAATGATTTTAGATTTATTGTGGAAAGTAAGTTTACTGAAAAAGTTATTGATCCCATTTAATAGACTTTATAAGGCTTCTCGTACATGTGACAATTTTTAGATGTACACTGACCACATCTTCTTGCGTAAGTGAATTTAAGGTGACCTCGTAAAGCTGTGCTGAGATCGTTGGGTTTGGTAGCATTAATCTAATTTTAATTAGTAAAAATTACCTTAATCTTATATACGAACGGCAACGAAACTGTCAGGCAGTATTAATGAGGCCAATCATGTCATCCTACATCATGTACCTAACGTAGTGATTATACACTGTGAACACATGAGCCAAATCCAATTGGTTTTTAATAGGTTATATACTGTGATAACAAAATGGGTGGTTTTAACTATAAGCCTCCTATCCGAAAATTGTTAATATTGAAGAAACAGTTAATTATGGTACCGCTCTACTCAGTTGTCGAGACGGTTAAAAATCTCCATTATAACCATATTTATGATAAAATTTTTTTCGATTTTTATATACCATTCGACAAGCTGTGTAGAATGTTGTCAAAATATTTAAATTCTTGGGTTCACAGGCTAGAAAATGCTTAAGATTTTACTAAAATGGCACATGAGCACCTTAATCCATGAAAGAATTGAACTGAATATGACGCTGATTCTACTCATTCGTGAACGCGTGACAACGGTATATTAAATTATATATACTCTAAAATTAGATTGGTCTCAGCGCTATAGTCGAGAAAAACAATATTAGCTTAGATATTGTACTAAAATTGTAATTTGCCCTGCTGTCTCCGCATACGTGCGTTTACTTCAGCCATACTAATTGCAGAGGGGAGCGACCTAAGTCCGAATTCACTATTAATATTTGAGCTTAATCGGTTTACTTATAACCTAGCTCCAAACAATACAGCAAAAACCAACTGATATTACCCTAAACAATGGCATTGTTTAACCCCTGCTCCCACGCAAACGGAGATATACGCATACCATAGTAGTTGAAGTCTGTAGATTTAAACACACCCAATAGACAAAATTTAGCGAAGTACCCAGATCAGTTGTTGAATTATTAAAGTTGCAACAAAATTTCAAGAATTACATAAAATATAAATGTTTATAACATTAGCTATGTGATCTTGCTTGCTAATTTTTATTAAAAATTGGAATTTATATTTTTTGCTTTGAACAATTTTCAATTTGTAGAAATTCGGTTTGCTAATTGCTGTCAAGCAATTTTGCGCCGAATTTTAATGGATGGATCAAAACGCGTTCCGTAACAGTTTCTGTGCAAAATTACAAAATATGATTGTTGGTGAGGTCACCCTAAATTCACTGGTGCATAAAGAGCTTCAAACAGAAATCATCCATTTTTAAACATCTTAAGAACAAATAACAACCTTTCTGAGCCATGGCTTCAGACTTGAATTTTAGAATAATTTATGAAATGATCACTTATAAAGGTTGTTTTGCGCATTTGCTAGATATAGGGCATCTGAGCTTGACTGACAGTCGTCGAGCATCTATTTATCTCTCCCTTATAACTGTGGGTTCACACTGCGTCTCGTCCGACACGATCCATTCGGATCCGATCGGATTTACCAGTGTATTACATATAGGGCATTCACATACATCCAAATCCGATCTGATTTGCCATAGCATACATAATTATGTCAGATACAAATAGAATTAAGTAGTACGGAAAATACATACACATACACATGTATAAAATAGTTATTCAGTTTGATCGTGTTTAATTGAATAGGATGTAGTGTGGACAGAAGCGGTATCGGATCGGATCATATCCGAACATCCTAACAAATTCAAGACAGCGTACAAAAATAATTAATGGATGTAATTACCTACTGAGTAAACCCACTGGGGATAACCGTTGTTCTAAATACCACTGCTTCGAATATATTCTAAGTATCTGCTGTGCGCTATAAAATTTAGTTCCTTTACGACAATGTAGTATTGTACTATCGCGTTCAATGGTCGTTCGCAAAGCCGACTAAGCCGTGGTATTTATGCCACGGATATTATAAAGGAGAAAACAGCATATTAATTCAATTTGGACAGGTCAACGGTAGTTAATCTATAACAATTTTCTTCAATACTTTTTTGCTAATTTCACTAACTGCCCATTTCAATACATGATAAATTTAATAAGTTGGAAAACAATATAGACAACAATTCACTGCGCTACAATGTAAAGTTTAATATTTCTAGGTAGAAGGTGAAGCTAAACCTGTTCCAGCACCTAGACGTACTGGATTCTTCTCACAACTTCAATTTAAACGGAAGCCTAATTTTATAAGGGTGCGTTATCATGTACTGTATAAAGCAGCGTAATATTCAACAGTGTAGTAGAAGAATATATTTCGGAACATGCTTGCAAATATCGCTAAATTTCATTTTTTATAGCATCAACTGGTCCACTAATTTAAGTAATTCACGAAGCCAAAATGAGCACTCTGTTTCGAGGAATGATAACGGCGTTTGCTGTTTTACGGCTTTTGGTGTTAACAGCAAGAGTTCATGATGATTTCTCGAGAACTGTATGACACTGTTCGAAATTGAAATTCGAAATTATGTAAACCACGACACACCATTTCCACTTTAGCGATTTCATGGTGGGATTACAACTCTCACTTTTGGCGGAGGCGCGGTACCATGAGTAAGAGTTTGTTCTGACCCCCCAATCAGTTTGGGCCAGGTTGTTATATATCCCCAAATCTAGGAAGGTCAAGAAAACATTTTATTGTTCGAACGACCCTTCCCAAAAGTGGAGAAGGGCGGAAACCGATTTTTGTTTATTATACCATGAACCCTAAAATTAAAGAGGGTACGCTCCTCCGAAAAAGAGGGAGTGTAAGATCGCATGGATTGCGTGAAGCCTTACGCGATTATATGGTGATGGCAAGAGGTATCATATTACTCGTCGCAACAACCGATCATGAATTCCTGGTAACGGTTAATAGTCGATATTATTTCCTTATATTTGGTATACTTTTTGGCTCATTGAAATAACAATTGTCATGTTATGTTTCATCTTTGAAAACACTGATTGCGAACATATATCAAGCAAATCGCACGAAAAGAGATATTATCACAAATGTTGAATCAAAGTGCATCATGCCGTAGAGAAATTCACATAAAATATGCCACATTGCAAATGTAATGCTTAAACGTTCTGCAGATTTCGCCATGTTTCGTTGGTGAACTCACACGTTTGTTACAGCGTACATTTGGGCGCGAGTTGCGTCCTAAGATTGCTGCCCGGCCTGCGTTTGCACGTACGTCGTCAATCGTTTGCCTTGCGATGTTCTTTAAGAAGCCGAATAAAAACTCATAAATAGTGTAGTTGCTAGTGTAAGAAGAGGCTCGGCGCCAAACGATCCAGGTGGGCACATAGTTGTGGTCAAAAACTTTGTCCAGGATACAAAATACACTTTCGTTCAATAAGAAAATGGTTAAATTAAGATATCCAAGACTGAGTAATAAAATGGCTAAAGAGAAAAATAAATTATATCTCCATAGCATGAAAAACAATAAACATAGTGCAGATATAGCGAACATAGGGCGAATGATGGCTTATCTAATTATAGTGGCATTATCGTTTAAAGGTCATCTGGCTCGACCTAATTTTGCATTACAAACCCTATCCTAGTTCCAAATATTAAGCTATATATATCATTGAAGTAAACAAATTCATTAAAATATCAAAGCATTCCTAATTCATTCGAAACATTATTATTAAATTGCTATCAGAAATTGTATGATTGACTCGAGGAAGCAGCTAAAATTAGTTTCATGTTGCTAAGCTTACCTCTGACGTGCTTACGTGGATTGAAAAAGTATCGAAAGACGTCAACAACGCCTTTAGTTGTTTAGAGAAAAAAACTGGATCGCTTGGTCAAGGCTGCAACAACAGTAATAGTTTTGTGCCCAGCTGAAATGCCTACAAGGATGGGCTATGTGTTTCGGCGGCTCCATAAAATGTTTATACCATAGATGTTCAATGTCCGTAGACTCATGAAAGTAGATGGTACCGGCGGGGGCGTATGGCGGCGAGCGTGGGTAAGGTAGGTGGCGATAAATTTTTGAAGATTCTATAAACTCATAATTTTTCCCAACTTTGTAAATTTTTCCGGAATGTTGATAATTTTCCTCAGTCATAACTAACATTTTATCCTATTTTTGCCAATTTCAGTCAATTTTGCATAAAATTTCAGTAATTATTGCAATATGAACAAATGCATTTGTCGTAAGGCGTTGGGGTCCGTAGCCTCGAGCGGTGTGTACGGCTGAGGGGGCTCCAAACTTCAGGGGTTACCCATACCCCTAGTGGCATTATAATGAAACGCTGAAAATACACACTGTTTTCCTATTTCACCGCTTCTCTTCATATACTTTCCGAAGCATATGTACAAGTGAACAATTGTATTATCGCCCTTTAACCCTTTCATGTACACTATACCCAAATAGACCCAGCCTACATTAGGAAGATTTGCGATGGCTGGTTTTTTCGTATACTGTATGTTGCATGTCCGTTTTTATTACTCATTTGCGCTACGAGGTTCCCTAAGGAACCTAACAGCAGCTACTAAATAGCTCAGAGGTTAGACTGCGCAACTTTCACCCGTACAACCCGGGTTCGATCCCGGCCTTCGTCGTGAGTTTGTCTAACATTGAACGATACACAAATTCATTCGTGCATTATAATGTTAATCAAAACTTAGTCTATCGCTTATACTACCGACATAAGTTGTACCATAAATTGTTACATTTGGAGCCATGGTTATATTGTTATATTATACTCTGGTAACTGGAGCCAAAGTAATTGCCTCAACCAAAGCTGCAATTATTTGTTCCGAACGATATCTGTTGCAATTTTAATCTGCGCTCTTTCCATATTTCTAGCCATACTAAACTTGAAGCTCCAAATATTATATATAAATTATTATCAACAGTAACAGAGAGAAATTGATTTGCATGGATGTATATTATAATGTTTGATTTTAGAAGAAATCAAAAGAAAATGTTTTAGACGAAGATAAATCCGGAGAGGAGAGGTGAGATTATTTACAATATAAAAAACTGTGCTTTAAATATATATAAAATAGTTTTTTTACAATGGATCACAGTACATACAACGATCTACCTGTACATACGGTTGTCCAGCTTATTTCGTCAAACTCATGCTAAGGCAAGCGTCGAAACTGACCACATCCGTACCGTACAAATATGAGTTCATGACAATCTATAAATATTTCTAGTTTTGAAGTAATATGCAAATCTATTTAACATAAAGCAAATACTCCGCAGCAGAATAAATTCAGCACTTCGCTAAAACAAAAGTTTAACCGTCGTTAAAAACAACATTGTTGACAACAAACTGAAAAAATTCACAATTTATTCAACATAAAGCAAATGCTCTGCCACAGAAAAACTACAGCGCTTCGCTAAAACAAAAGTAACCCGCCGTCAAGGTCGCGTTTAAAAACATTATTGACAACAAGCTGAAAGAAAGCACAATTTATTCAACATAAAGCAAATGCTCTGCCGCAGAAACACTTCAGCGCTTCGCTAAAACAAAAGTTTAATCGTCGTCGAGGTCGCGCTTAAAAACACTATTGACAACAATCTGAAAGAATGCACAATTTATTCAACATAATGCAAATGCTCTGCCGCAGTAAAACTTCAGCGCTTCGGTACAATAAAAGTTTAGCCGTCGTTGAGGTCATCGTTTAAAAGCAACATTGTTGACAGCAAGTTGAAAAAATTTCGATTCAAATATTTAATTCGGCAATAATGTCTATTTCTTCCACTAGGTCATCCCGACAAAGTTTGTGTTTATAACGAAACATATAAAAATTAAACATTTCCTATGTGTAATGAACCTAACAACATTGCTGCAAAGATAACAACACGTATGTAGTAGAAAACATTGCATTTTAAAGCGTTTGACACCATACTACCAAAATTTGTTTCAAAGAATACTTTGTCAGTTAATGAATTTGAAACGTCCAGTTCCAATGTAATTTACTATCTCCAGTCAGTCAGACTGCTCTAATAGAATATATATATTCACACTGACCGACATTCGCCACTTTACAAAGCTAACGTATATGTAAATATATTCATATGTAATTGGGAAATTAGGATAAAATGTTAGTTATGACTGAGGAAAATTATCAACATTCCGGAAAAATTTCAAAGTTGGAAAAATTATAAGTTTATAGAATCTTTCAAAAATTTATCACCACCTACCTTACCACGCTAGCCGCCATACGCCCCCGCCGGTACCATCTACTTTCATGAGTCTACGGACATTGAACATCTATGGTATAAACATTTTATGGAGCCGCCGAAACACATAGCCCATCCTTGTAGGCATTTCAGCTGGGCACGAAATTATTACTGTTGTTGCAGCCTTGACAACGATGCAGTTTTTTTCTCTAAACAACTAAAGGCGTTGTTGACGTCTTTCGATACTTCAATCCACGTAAGCACGTCAACGTTTAGCAACATGAAACAATTTAGCTGCTTCCTCAGTCAATCATACAATTTCTGATAGCAATTTAATATGATGTTTTTCGAATGAATTAGAAATGCTTAATTATTTAATGAATTTTCTTACTCAATGATATATATAGCTTAATATTTGGAACTAGAATAGGGTTTCGTAATGCTAAATTAGGCCGAGCCAGATGACCTTTAAACGATAATGCCACTATAATTAGATAAGCCATCATTCGCCCTATGTTCGCTATATCTGCACTATGTTTATTGTTTTTCATGCTATGGAGATATAATTTATTTTTCTCTTTAGCCATTTTATTATTCAGTCTTGGATATCTTAATTTAACCATTTTCTTATTGAACGAAAGTGTATTTTGTATCCTGGACAAAGTTTTTGACCACAACTATGTGCCCACCTGGATCGTTTGGCGCCGAGCCTCTTCTTACACTAGCAACTACACTATTTATGAGTTTTTATTCGGCTTCTATAAGGAACATCGCAAGGCAAACGATTGACGACGTACGTGAACGCAGGCCGGCAGCAATCTTAGGACGCAACTCGCGCCCAAATGTACGCTGTAAGCAAACGTGTGAGTTCACCAACGAAACATCGCGAAATCTGCAGAACGTTTAAGCATTACATTTGCAATGTGGCATATTTTATGTGAATTTCTCTACGGCATGATGCACTTTGATTCAACATTTGTGATAATATCTCTTTCGTGCGAATTGCTCGCACAGCTATGTTCAGGATCAGTGTTTGCAAAGATGAAACATAACATGACAATTGTTATTTCAATGAGCCAAAAAGTTTACCAAAATAAGGAAATAATATCGACTATTGAACCGGTGACCAGGAATTCAGTGATAGGTTGTTGCGACGAGTAATATGATACCTCCTGCCATCACCATATAATCGCGTAAGGCTTCACGCAATCCATGCGATCTTACACTCCTCTTTTTTCGGAGGAGCGTACCCTCTTTAATTTTCAGGGCTC
This sequence comes from Trileptium ribeirensis, assembly GCA_030248225.1. Taxonomy (NCBI): domain Eukaryota; kingdom Metazoa; phylum Nematoda; class Enoplea; order Enoplida; family Thoracostomopsidae; genus Trileptium; species Trileptium ribeirensis. The sequence goes on from JASANE010027027.1 coordinate 23,374, forward strand.
ATGGTATAATAAACAAAAATCGGTTTCCGCCCTTCTCCACTTTTGGGAAGGGTCGTTCGAACAATAAAATGTTTTCTTGACCTTCCTAGATTTGGGGATATATAACAACCTGGCCCAAACTGATTGGGGGGTAAGAACAAACTCTTACTCATGGTACCGCCGCCTCCGCCAAAAGTGAGAGTTGTAATCCCACCATGAAATCGCTAAAGTGGAAATGGTGTGTCGTGCATTACATAATTTCGAATTTCAATTTCGAACAGTGTCATGAGATAGTTCTCGAGAAATCATCATGAACTCTTGCTGTTAACACCAAAAGCCGTAAAACAGCAAACGCCGTTATCATTCCTCGAAACAGAGTGCTTACTTTGGCTTCGTGAATCATCTTAATTAGTGGACCAGTTGATGCTATAAAAAATGAAATTTAGCGATATTTGAAAGCATGTTCCGAAATATATTCTTCTACTACACTGTTGAATATTTACGCTGCTTTATACAGTACATGATAACGCACCCTTATAAAATGCAGGCTTCCGTTTAAATTGAAGTTGTGAGAAGAATCCAGTACGTCTAGGTGCTGGAACAGGCTTTGCTTCACCTTCTACCTAGAAATATTAAACTTTACATTGTAGCGCAGTGAATTGTTGTCTGATACTGTTTTCCCAACTTATTAAATTTATCATGTATTGAAATGGGCAGTTAGTGAAATTAGCAAAAAAGAATCTGAAGAAAATTGTTATAGATTAACTACCGTTGACCTGTCCGAAAATTGAATTAATATGCTGTTTTCTCCTTTATAATATCCGTGGCATAAATACCACGGCTTAGTCGGCTTTGCGAAACGACCATTGAACGCGATAGTACGAGTACTACATTGTCGTAAAGGAACTAAATTTTATAGCGCACAGCAGATACTTAGAATATACTCGAAGCAGTGGTATTTAGAAAGAACAACGGTTATCTCCCAGTGGGTTTACTCAGTAGGTAATTACAACCATTAATTATTTTTGTACGCTGTCTTGAATTTGTTAGGATGTTCGGATATGATCCGATTCGATACCGCTTCTGTCCACACTACATCCCTATTCAATTAAACACGATCAAACTGAATAACTATTTTATACATGTGTATGTGTATGTATTTTCCGTACTTCTTAATTCTATTTGTATGTGACATAATTATGTATGCTATGGCAAATCAGATCGGATTTGGATGTATGTGAATGCCCTATATGTAATACACTGGTCAAATCAGATCGGATCCGAATGGATCGTGTCGGACGAGACGCAGTGTGAACCCACAGTTATAAGGGAGAGATAAATAGATGCTTGACGACTGCAAGTACAAGCTCAGATGCCCTATATCTAGCAAATGCGCAAAACAACCTTTATAAGTGATCATTTCATAAATTATTCTAAAATTCAAGTCTGAAGCCATGGCTAGGAAAGGTTGTTATTTGTTCTTAAGATGTTTAAAAATGGATGATTTCTGTTTGAAGCTCTTTATGCACCAGTGAATTTAGGGTGACCTCACCAACAATCATATTTTGTAATTTTGCACAGAAACTGTTACGGAACACGTTTTGATCCCATCCATTAAAATTCGGCGCAAAATTGCTTGACAGCAATTAGCAGATTTCAGAATTCTACAAAATTGAAAATTGTTCAAAGCAAAAAATATAAATTCCAATTTTTAATAAAAATTAGCAAGCAAGATCACATAGCTAATGTTATAAACATTTATATTTTATGTAATTCTTGCAATTTTGTTACAACTGTAATAATTCAACAACTGATCGTGGTATTTCGCTAAATTTTGTCTATTGGGTGTGTCTTAAATCTACAGACTTCAACTACTATGGTATGCGTATATCTCCGTTTGCATCGGAGCGGGGTTAAACAATGCCATTGTTTAGGGTCATGTGAGTTGGTTTTTGCTCTATTGTTTGGAGCTAGGTTATAAGTGAACCGATTAAGCTCAAATATTAATAGTGAATTCGGACTTAGCTCGCTCCCCTCTGCAATTAGTCTGGCTGAAGTAAACGCACGTATGCAAACAGCGGGCGAAATACCGATTTCAGTACAATATCTAAGCTAATATTGTTTTTCTCGACTATAGCGCTTAGACCAAATCTAATTTTAGAGTATATAATTTAATATACCGTTGTCACGCGTTCACGAATGAGTAGAATCAGCGTCATATTCAGTTCAATTCTTTCATGGATTAAGGTGCTCATGTGCCATTTTAGTAAAATCTTAAGCATTTTCTAGCCGTGAATCCCAAGAATTTAAAATATTTTGACAACATTCTACACAGCTTGTCGAATGGTATATAAAAATCAAAAAAATTTTATCATAAATATGGTTATATTGGAGATTTTTTAACCGTCTCGACAACTGGTAAAGCGGTACCATAATTAACTGTTTCTTTAATATTAACAATTTTCGGATAGGAGGCTTATAGTTAAAACCACCCATTTTGTTATCACAGTATATAACCTATTAAAAACCAATTGGATTTGGCTCATGTGTTCACAGTGTAGTAGAATCACTATGTTAGGTACATAATGTAGGATGACATGATTGGCCTCATTAATACTGCCTGACAGTTTCATTGCCTTTCGTATATATTAAGGTAATTTTTACTAATTAAAATTAGATTAATGCTACTAAACCCAACGATCTCAGCACAGCTTTACGAGGTCACCTTAAATTCACTTACGCAAGAAGATGTAGGTTAGTGTTAACATCGTAAAAGTTGTCACATGTACGAGAAGCCTTATAAAGTCTATTAAATGGGATCAATAGTATTTTTTCAGTAAACTTACTTTCCACAATAAATCTAAAATCATTACTAAATAAATTTTCGGTAAGATAGTTATCTTGTTTCTGGGTTGCTGTCTTAAATAAAGGTTTTTTTACAATGGCTATAGCTCAGGCACCAATGGGCGGATATCTGCAATGTTTTACCATAGCTTGTGTTAAATGATAGCAGAATGTCTGCTTCTCTTAAAACAGGAATTAAAATTCTGCAATTTTTGGTCTTTAATCCAATCGAATTTTGTAGTTTTCTTTTATGGCACGCTAACCGCTAAAGTCTTGTGATAACATTTTTCATAGTACAGTTGATTCGGGATTGTACTTGCGAAGTACAATATCTAACACTAATATCCCATTAAATTACCCATTACAGTGTAATAAAATTTAATTTCAAACTTACTTTATTTTCAGATTGTTTCACCACTTCTTCAACACCGTCAGTTATCGTTTTCTCCTCCTAAAATAGTGTAAGAAATGTGTTAGATATCTAGTCGCCAATCTGAAAACTCTAGATCATACTCCTAGAAACTTTACTTCCAATGATTTTGTTATTCCTATATTTTTTGTTAATTTTACAATGGAGTTTGAGTCAATACGATTTCACTCTGTGATCAATTATATAGACTGTTGCCAAGTATTCTATTCAAAAGCAGTTGAGCTAGATTTTTGGGACTTCCACATTTTTACTAGACTTGAACTTCCACACTAAAACATTTTACTCTTCTACTCAATATTTCTAAGGAGGATATCGTCTCTTAGTTCGCGAACAAACTCTTATTGCATTTGAATTAAGGATGTTTTGGCGAACACTGATTGATAAATAATTCGTTTATTATGCCACAGTTACATAAATTTAATCAGAAACAGAGACGACACCTATTTTGAAGCTACAAAATGCTATAAAACTGTTATTACCTGATTGGAAATCTCTAGGTTTAAGATAGTACCTAGCGAAATCGAATTTTATATTTCTTCAGTAACAATGGATGTGGATTCCACATGGGGAATCGCACGATATATAGAATTGTTAGTGGGGGCAGCTTAAGTTTAGCAGCGCATTACAGCATGTATAAAACCTCTCTAATTTCATCTTCGTGAATCTGCTCAATGTTCTATGTCCCAAGGAGTTTGTCCTCGTGTTGGGCATTAGCAGGTCTTCGTGGAAAGGAGAGGGATAATTCCTTCTCCCGTATGGACATATACGTAGTTATTCCAGTGTAACTTAATATTTTTGCTGTTAGACCGGGGAGCTTGTGCGCGGCTGCGGGTACGCGCGGGCGGGCCGGGCCAGGTACGGGCTCAAATGTTGAGCTAGCCGGTCGCGGGTAATCCGCGGGTATCCGCAGGTTCCGGGAAGTAATCGTAAAATATTTAGCACGACCTGAGTACCGAGCAATGCTCACTTGCAGGAATAATCACCCATGATGTTAAATATTTTGTTTTGCAACAAGAAATGAAGAGTGATAAGTGAGTCGTTCGTAGGTCATGTGGATCGTCATCTTTGGTGGGTCACGGTGAGTTCTTGTGTCAACTGGTGTTGTGTAGTTGGTCACGGTGTTAACAGTGAGGTCCAACCGCGTGGTACTTTCAAAGCCAAATGTCACATTGCATGTTGCATCTTTTGGGGACCTTGCAGAAGAAACTACGCGGTTCCCTTTACTACGCGCTACAGCAGCCACTGGGCGATTTCCTTTTAGTGGGCGTCATAGACGTAGAAACCACTTCGCTACCAACAAACAAGATTGGAAATGCTTTAACGCAAAGCGATAAATATGTTGCGTCAGTAAGGATTCAATAACTTGCGGGCCTCGCGGGCCTGAAAAAACGTATTAGCTCGTGGGTGCGGGCCTAGTGGCCGTGGACAGCCCTTTGAACTGCGAGGGTACCCGTGGGCTGAATAATTTCTACACGCGCACACCTATGTGTTAGACCACTGATTTGTTCTAAATGCCCACATTTCATGTGACTTTAGGCATTATGTGACTATAGCGTTGTGTGAACGGTATGATCTAATTATCTCAACTTTTCATATGTCATATGTCATAGGTGGGACGGCTTAGTTGTAGGCTGTCCGCGGGTAGATGTCGCAAAAGAGGGAGACTTCCTGATGCTCCCATTCTCGGCCGATAGTTTTGCCATGTTTAGCAAAAACTGGGTTGAAAGCGGCAAAAGTAAAGTAAAATTGGTAAAATAGTGTAATATTGGCAAAAATAAGAGCAAATTGGTAGCTTTCAGCAAGCGGAGAATATTGCTTGGAGAGGGGTGGGAGGGGGCTAACTGGCCCTCCCGCCAACATCGACACTTGTGTCATATCTCCATATGCACCGTGATAATAACAATAAGTCTTTTTGACTTTGAACTTAATGTCGTAAACATTTTTATAGGCTAAAATGAGTCTAATTTCGCTGTTGTGGTATGTATATAATTCCATTGGGAGAGACGGGTGGGCTTCATAATTCAAAGTTTTCACAATACATGTTTATCTATCTTAAACTAACTGTGGACAACTAGTATTGGTATCAAAAGCCTAAAAATGAGTCAAAGCTTTGGCGCAGACAGAACATATTATATGTACCTACATCGATCATGTTACTATCATGTTTAGATAACAGTAAACTGGGGATTGCAATGTGACGTTTGAGACGATATATGTCAAGATCGCATTAAAATAGATACAACCATGATAATCTGTAGATCGCTGACCAAGCCTATTGCATGTTTACTTAGTCATTTATTGTCCTCCCTATAATGCTGGAGTAATCGTAAATGGAACGTGGTACAAAACTATTAAAAATGTGTGTTTGTGTCTTTTTTGTAGTTTTTGCAAACAATTTATTTTGCGTCGTAAAATCATTTTTTGTTTTAGACAATTGCTCAGAACTATTATATAAAATGATAGTGATATTGATACTTACTGTGGCTTTTATGTTTTTGCTACAGCTGTTTTATTAAGATTTTTTTGCTAATTACTTCCTGACAACATTTAAATGTATGTAGTGAATAAATCTGAATTATTGTAAAATCCAGTGTCATGTTCGGACATTTTGTCACACTGGTCAAGCTCTGACATTCTATTCCACTTCTGCCAGGCCCTACATCGTATAAAGCCCCATTAAGATAAGAATGTGTTAATAATTTATACCGTTTATACGGCCTAAAGTTTTTGATAAATTCAAGGCAATACGCTGATGCTTAAATATTAAATTCTTAATCTTAAGCATTGTTGTTAAATAGCCAGTGAAGCTAACCTGTGTTGTGAGGTTAGGAATAAGTTTCATTGTGTTATTCGGTACTGTGAAACATCAAAAATTGAAGGGATATCGATAAATCGAGTTATCCTTCCTAGATTCTGTCAACTAAACTCAGTGGCCATGCTAAACAGCAGCATCTTATAGTTTCGACTTGTTATTGTATTTTGTACAATTTGCGAAACATAGCACTTGAATGAGTGATATCCGCCGTTTGATCTTTAGACAAAGGTCTCCATCCGTCCTGAACACGGCTAAACGTATGCTGAACAAGGCAATTAGAGTCGTCTGTTTCGATCATGCTGCTGCTGTTTTTGCAGCAACATTTTTTAGAGTTGTCTTTATTAGACACCGTAATTTGTTGACATTGCAATTAGCTTCCTGATTTTATTAATTTCTGGCACATATAAACGGGCGGCACTCATTTCTATTAAATTTTGCCAAACAAGATATTGTTTGAAATATTCGATTCGAAATACATTCGATCAACAATTCTCACGCTAACACTTGCTATTTACACTCAATTATTACACGAAAAAAATTACAGTCGTTGTAATCGTTTCCGTTTTTCCATCTTCGGTGGTACGACGAATTGTTTTTGTGGTTACAATGTGTTGAGTTTCAGACATTACTGCTATTTTAATAACGTTAACTAAACGAATATTGGTATTAACAAATATTTTATTAATGTTTAATAAGATAACAGAAAAATGATATGACGAAATCAAATTCAGTTTAATGTCATTACGTGGTCATTTTTACTGTAAAAAACATGTTCCAAACGAAACAAGTCGACAAAAAAGTTTTGGAAGATCTTTGAAATGTTTATAAATATAAATGAAATTAGATGCAGCTGTGAGACTGTTGGGTTTGGGGCAGACGTGTAGTGAAAGCCTTTACAATAATTCAGTAACAGAAGAGCAATGCATACCACTAATGGTACCCTAAACCTATGCTTTAATCCCAGCTTCACATTTCATGTAAGGCTAAAAGTAAGCCTAAGACTAAGTCGGGAGCTACCGGTCGGAACCGCCCGCTCAAAGCTGTTCTTTCTTCGAAACATATACATCTTTCATTGCAGATTACTGTGGAGGCTTTCTCTACACAAGTGGTTCCAGTGCTTTAAAATATTGGTTAGCTAGTACAAACTATGATTAATACTTGTATCCAATAAGAATAACTAATAAATTGCATTTATAGATGGAAATGAATCGTAGCTGCAACACAAAAAAGCCCGAGTATACATTCATTGTAACGATAGAGACCGTAATAGCAACGTTTAGTCCATTCTGTCCCGGAAAATATTTCACCGCTTATTTCATGGCCAAATCTGAATTTTGGAATGAATACTGTGGATTTGCTGTCGCAGAAACATTACATGCACAATTAATACTTAAGTACTTAAGGAAAATAGAAACAACTGTTCCAAATTTATATAACACAGCAACCAAGCAAATATTAATTTTGAGCCAAAATATTGCTTTTAGTTTTCTATTCAATGTTGAAAATACATCGATAATAAATGGCAGGTATACGTATTGCCAACAATCCACACCTAATACAACCATTCAGTCGCTAGCTATAGACACAGAAGCAATATTTAACCAATTTTCGCACAAAATTGATTGGTTCTGCTTTCATATATTCAGTTGCTAATCTGTCTATTGCAAGATATTAGACCTGTAGCTGCAACATTTTAGTTACCGATGGTGTGGAAATTTTATCACATAACTTTAAAAGATAACATGTTATCCTTTTCATGCCCAGCTCCCACAATTGTCATTATCGCACATTGTGACGCGTTGTGTTAACTGAGTTTGTCTCGTGACGTATGTTTACCTTACCTATGTCATTTGTTCACCTTGCGAGATTAAGATGCTACAGGGACCGAGAAAGATACCATATAGCTCAGCGGTTTGAGTTTGCCGTTCTCACCAACACAATCGCGTTCGAACTGTGGCGCGGGTGTGAGTTTGCCAACTATTGTAGAAAATGCAAACTCTCCCAGGCGTTAAAAGATTATAGAAGTGCAAAACGAAATTGGTTAGATTTTTTCCCTAAAAGTTGGTTATATTTAACACTTACTTGTGGAGAAGGACTTGCAGATAAATGCTTCAAGCTTTAAGTTCCGGTAGTTAAACGCAAGTTAGCATAAAACATTCAGTGATTTCCGCTCATTGGCTAGAGTCGTTGATGAATAATGTTCTGAATTATTGCAGTAACCAAGAAACAGCATAATCCATTTTGTGGCGGAATAACTTTTTAATTAATGAAAGATAATTTTTAATGATTTCTTTTGTCGTGAAGGTTGTATGAAAACGGTATTAGTCTCATCCAACAAACAGTGCAAGACCGAGTATATATAGAAAAATTTATAGATGTCCGCAGAGCAAAGCGGTTATAAATCGCAAACACCCGAAGATAATGCACAAACAGATAATTCATTGAGACTGCTGGGTTGGTATCATTAATTTAAATTTAGTTTGATAGAATGCATTAATAATTTTATGGTAACGGTAAAAATGTCGGGAGCATTTATTTTGGCACCCTACATCATGTTTAAATCTAACGTTATGTCTATGTCTGTGCATAAATGAGCCAAAACTGGATCAGTTTTTAATATGTTGTATCTGTAATAACAAAAGAGGCCCTTTTTATGATATAGTAATTTAAAAATAGTAATTTAGAAGAACCATAAATAAATAATCTTGGCACCGTTTGAATTAACACAAACACGCGCTTAAAAACTACATTTACGTTTTCGATTTGTTGCTTACTCGAAAATTTTCGGAAAGAGCTTTTTCTCACTATATGTATAATAATATGCAGTATTCGAAGAGCACTGATGAGTTGATCCGAACGGTTTCAAAATCAGGGGAATTCATGGTTAATGTTTAGGCTAATCCTTAGGATTTCACATAAATAAACGTAACCCCTTAATTCATTAACAAAGTAAGTCAACTGATCAATGCAATTTCCATGGTGTATCAAACTCTACATTTGCAGATATGGTTTGAGATCTATCACACAAAAGACCTAACAAAATTACAAAATTTGCTTCAATTTTGTACTAAAATTCGAAAATATCAGCTGTCTTTAGTCATATCAGTGTATTTCTTAGCGATATAATGTCCACAGACAGGCCACGTAAGAGGACATTCGCTAACAAAACTTTTTAAAATCTGTTCTATAACTAAGCTACAAATTATGAAAAAGGGCTTATATTTGCCTGAAATATGATGCAGTTCGGCCCCTTCTCTAGAACAGGCGGAGATATATGCACAATAATGCAGTTGAAGAGACGAAAAAAGAGGGAAGATTTCTTCAAACGTACCCATTAGAAAAAATTTAGCCAAATACAGTCCAATGGTTACTGAATCATTAGAGTTGCAACAATCATTAATGATTTACATAGGATAAACGTAGATATTGTAAACACTAGCTATGTAATTGATTTTGATAATTTCAATGAAAACAGCGAAATTTGGAATTGAGATTTTGTACATTTGATGGTGTATCCTATTTAATATAGAACCTATTACAATCTATGTATGATTCATATGTGAAGACTGCCTTCCTTACAATATAGCATGATGTGCGGGCATTTTCAACAATTACAGGATTGAAACATGTATTTTTGCTAAATTAATTTTTTCTATTACCTAAGGGAGAACCCATTGGTAATAATTATTAGTTTATTTACCTACTGCATAAACATAACTGCGAATATACTATATGTTCCTTAGGAGTTAACATTCATAGCACAGTTTACGAAATCGGCGTAAGGCACAATCTTGGTATTAGGAGAACCC
>JASANE010027028.1:0-11134 GCA_030248225.1 Trileptium ribeirensis
ACAGTTGCATATTATACAATTAACAGTCGCCGGCAAATTTTAAAAGATTACCACTGAGGGAAAGGTCAATTAAATTGACGAAATACAGAAACAGCGTAGGACCAAGAGAGCTACCTTGAGGAACTCCACTACAGACCGAAATGCAGCTAGAGAGCGCATCACCAACCATTACTGCTTGAGTACGATTTGACAGAAAATTTCGAATCCAACCGAGGAGGGGGTGACCAACACCATGAGCGCTTAGATTATTAATCAATCTTTGATAAGGAACGCGATCGAAAGCTTTCTTAAAGTTAGTATAGTATATATACAAATAATTATTGTACAACAGTTCGGTTCTGTTATTTAGTGCGCTCCGAGTTAGCCACCTATGCCTGATTAAATGCGAAGGCTTTTACTACTCGTGTTAGAAAAAACCGCTAGAGTTTCACTCAGATAATTTCATTTTTGAGAATTTTGACACTTAAGGCTTGATGAGTACAAAGAACTTTGCCGCTTTATTGTAAAACACCGTTTGATTTGGATTTAGACCCAATTTGTTTCACCTTGCTTTATCGCAGAATGAGCCTTGCTGTTTCTTCTCAATCACAGGATTGAGCGCACAATTATTCTGAGTAAGTTATCTGCCACTTGAGTTTAGGGTATGTATTACCAAGTCCTCTTATGAGGTTTGTACGAGACCTTCGGACGGCTAGGCCCGCATGTTTATTTTAGTAGCTTAACCTCCTCCTTAAATTTACACTAATAGTTCCTTATTTTTCCGCTTGTGAGGTTCGTACGTAGCCTTTCGGACGGCTAGACCCGTACGTTGATTTGAATACCTTAACCTTTGCCTTAGATTTACACTATTTAGTTTCCTTAAAGCTACCAGTGGCCGGACGGTACTGATAGATCCTGAGTAATTGATATATATTACTTTCCCTTTTGGGATGGTACGTAGTCTTCCGGACGACTAAACCCGTACGTTTATTTGATTACCTTACATAAGGTCTTAGAATTACGCTAGTTACTGACCTTATGTTAACGTTCCCGCATCCGGACGGCTTTCTAGGCGCGCGTTATTACGAATAAGGCTATGATTAGTTAACGCTCTTGCTCTCTCGATTTTAATTGGGAAAATAATAGGACTAAAGTAAATTAATAATTTAGTAAGTACCTAAGGCTAAAGTTAATGATTGCGCAGTTAGGTTTTACAATTTATCGCTATCACCATAACCAGATGCGCAGCAGCGATTTTCACTTACGAAACCGCACTATGGATCGTTTCATCAAAACCAAAAAAAAACAAAGCGATATCAATAAGGCACATAAATCCGTAAACCACAATATACAACTTTAAACACCACGTCAATTATTAGCTAAGTAATCACTGACTAATTGTAATTAAAAAGGCAACATGAATCTATATAGAACAAAAGCTAAAACCGGAAGTAAACGAACCTGAATCTCGATTAAGCAATGCTTATAGCAAAATTTGCTATCAAACTCCTCAGCTGCTCACCTAACCGTAAGAAAGCCAGAGTCCATCTGAACTAAACGAACGAAAAACAAGCTAACACATGTTTGCTAATAAACTAAAATAATGCGAATTATGCAAATTAGTATTAAAACAAAACAAAACGCGGAACAAATCAAAAAGATAACCCACGGACGTGAAAGGAAGGGAAGGATATAATAAAGAAATTGGAGAAAACCGAAGTTTTGGGAAATTTTAGGGTATTTGGGACGAGTTTGGACCGGGAATCGCCCTGGCAGCCTGGTCAATCCCTAACACCGACAATATTCTCCAGTTTAAGGCATTACGAACCAGACATCAAGACCTAGCTACGTAATATTCCAATGCAAGTGCAATAGCGGTAATTTTTATGATTATGCTGATTATGTATGGGTGAAGTATAGTTGAAAATACCTTAACTGGTGGATTTATTAGATAATAATATCTGTATATATATTCGCATAAAAATATTAAAGCTTTAGGAAGAGCTCGTCTGAGCACAAAACATATGCGTAGACAAAAATTTCTTTTTACAGGAGCAGGACCTTATTTAAAAAATAAAGCTAATATTTAACACCATTTTACGGCAATCACTGAGATCATACATGCTCATAAGGCGGGCACGCCTGTTGCGTACATCTCGGCGCGAAGCGCCGACTCTCTTCTCCTACCTTGACAGCTCAATAGATTCGAACGCTGGTGACACCACAGACGTCGAACACAGAAAAGGACCAAATGGGCGGCACAACCCCCTCCTCCCGTGCCGACCGACTGACCCTCCCTGAGAAGATGAAGACCACCACCTCTGATTACCTGGCTACCCACGGGACGTCGAACCTAGAGTATATGTGACTCAGATATTAATATTATCAGTGTGGTTGCAGTCGGCCTAAGCATTGTTAACAAATCAACAAACGGTAACATAGATTCTAATAGTTGTGAGAACGGAATTACCCCCTTAGGCTCGGACAGCCACCGTGCGACGTCGCCGAACCTCCCTGGCAGGTAGGCTAAGCCTTAAGCCCTATGTAACGGTTTGATTTCCCGATTATCTTTACATTCTCAAGCCTAAATTGTTATACTTTATTTATGCATGGGAAAATTTTCGTGAGATAGGTTGTGTCATAAATTTAATTTTTTGTAACTGGACAAACTGTTCGCCATGTGTAAATTGTGTATTCAAGTGGTATGTCTAAACCGTGCATACACATAATGTTTCTAGTACATGTGGCTTTATTTTTTATGGTATAATGCTACGTGTACAACGTTTGTATGGTACAATTTATGTGTTTTGTATTACAAAACCTTTACAATTATTGTTTTCGCAATTTAAAAGTTCCCTGAATATTAATATTAAAAATGCATAAACTGTGTAAATATGGCCATAACGGGAAGAAGCGATGACCTAAATATTGTGTAATTTTCACGGCAAATGACATATGACACGCTGTAAATCGTCAATAATAAATCTGGCCACAATTGGTCCACATGTTATAGAGTTACGGTCTTCATTACCTCTGGTATTTCTGTACTTGATTTAACTTGAAGAATTATATTATTTCTTGGAAAATAATAAACTTTTAAAAACGTTTAAAATAATATAAAATTCTAAAATTTGTGCGTTAGGGCTATAGTTTAGGTACCTATCGGATTTATGTGTAAGCCCTGGGTGCCTTAACTGCTACACTTTACATAAGCGGGAATGTACATTATAAATTTTGTACTATTATAAAGTCTCTTAAAATTTCACGATTTTCCAAGATATAATATAATTCTTCAAGTTAAATCACGTACATAAATTCCAGAGGGAATATCGTAACTCCATAACAGGTGTACCAATGGTGGCCATATTTGGTATGGACGATTTACAGCGTGCCCTATGTCATTTGGCGTCAAAATCACACAATATTTAGGTCATCCCTTCTCTCCCCGTTATGGCCATATTTACACAGTTTATGCATTTTCAAAGGGAACTTTTAAATTGCGAAAACAATAATATTGTAAAGATTTTGTTTTACAAAACACATAAATTATATCATACAAACGTTATACACGTGGCACTAGTTCCCAGATCCTGGTACCATATGCGTGAGTCCCTGACTCAAGAGTTTCTTTCATGAACCAAATTCCGACAGCGTTTGGGTGATAGGGGCGATTATTATGCCAGCTAGTTCCTAGACTACATTTAGAAACAGGACCATCAGTGTGTGGAATTCTCCTCACTCGCTGAGGAAAATACCTAGCCGTATCCGGTTATGTTACCGTTTGTTCAGGATTTATATATGTTGGACCGACAGTATCACATATACGAGTCATCACTACGTTAACACCTTTGTTTGCACGAGTGTTGGACTGTCACCTTGCCATGACCTAGTTTAAAGTTTGTCCGATTTTTTGGCCATAAACATATAGCCTAAGCAATGAAGGAACATGCACACTATTTATTGCTTCATGACGGTTATTGAGTACGAATTTCTTTAAACACACAGATAACATTTTTATGCTGTACATCACAACAATGTGGCTCGCAAAGCACTAGGAAATTGTCCCTACTGTGATGTGAGTTGATCTGAGACTTTTGGAGCCACCCATCACCGTCTAACGGAGAAACTCTTTAGCTTTCCAGGGACTACAACGGTCTTGGAAATTTAAGGTATTCGCCAGTGGCACCTTTGAAAATGTGGAAAATGAAAGGAAGGCTCTCGGTGATCCCATGTGTGTTGAATTAACCCGCCAGGGTCACCGAGGCTTTTTTGTACTAGGATCAGTTCTGGCCCTAAATGATCCCAGCTGCATCACATAATATTTCCACCGTGGTGCCAGGCAACCCCGGCTTACATGATTCTCCGGTGGATCATAGTGTGACCGAAAAGAACCGCTTAGCTTAGCAGGCTGCCGGCGGGTTTACCAGGGTGTTCGGCCTGGCCCCTATGATGGCCCACGTATCTAATGGCATGGAGGTCCCCCTGAGGGAGGGTGATCCCCTAGGCCTGCTCACAGGTATAAGGCTGACCGGTCATTCACTCATCCCGTCACTAGGTCCTAGACCATAACACTTAGTAAATTTCATAAGTGGACAGACCTGTTTTTTGAGTGGGGTGTCTGAGGAACCGAGACCAATGCCTCGTTCTTAGGATGGCATGGGTTAAGACGCTAGAAGGGGTTGGGTCAATGGGACTCTGAGGATGTGCCCAATTTAATAGTGATGTATTAGCTGGTTCGACTAAAGGTTGATCATGTCCCATGTGTGTGGTAAATTCAAAATGAACTTTGATGGGTTGTAATTGGAAATACTTGGTGAATTTTCCAAAGCGGAGCATGCCTGATCCTAAATAATATCCAGATCCTAAATAAAATCCAAGTCCTAAGTAAAATCCAAGTCCTAAATAAAATCCAAATCGCCTGAAATGAGTGCACACGCGAAACGTTTACTTTTGGTTCTCTCGCTTTTTGCAAATCCTTGACACAAAATAAAAACATAACCCGATCGGGTGCACGCAAGCATACAATTATGTACATTATATACATCATATGATATACAAAAACCCGGACTGCCTGCACGAGGCCCTGCGTTCCAACTACATGCGTGAGAAATTTGAACGTGATACAGATTTTAATAGTTAACAACCCCGATATGGATGACGAAATTGTACCTTGTGAGCTCCGTTTGGGCTCTTTTAGAAACGCAGAACACTCGACCCGAAATTCTAATAGTTCGCAACCACTGACTTGGAGGTTGAAATCCCATTTGTGAGCTCCATTTAGGCTCTTTTAGAAATACGGGACCCGCACCTAAAATTTGCGACTTAGAGTTTGTCTTAAGATCCGAAGGAGTAGTTAGCTCCGGAACACGTGGACGCGATCATTCTATCTGCAGCCTATGGTAGAGCCCTAACACTACAGTCCCGACGCGTTCCATTTTATTGTAATTTGGAATGCACTCCCGAAGCCTGGTCAAAAGTGGCCCCGGTAGAGGAAAATCAGTTGACTTATGACGCGCGGAACTTTCACTTTGTTTGGCGGCAGTAAAATTTTAGCCGATAACCAACAATTTGGGGTACCAACGCTTACGGGCGCGCGGAACATCCAACGGACACCCCAGCGTCCGCAAGAACGGCTCTTCTCGCTATGAAAGCGAAAAACTCGAACAGACTGGGACGCCTCGGGCGGACCTCTTCCACGCGTCCACAGGTCGAAGAGTCCACCCGAGCTAAGCATAAACCCGAGGTACACGCTGTCGCCATGCGGCGGGGTGTAATTCTTGGCTAGAGGGGTAACGTGGGAATGTCGTTGGTGGTAGGGTTCCGCCTGGGGAGCGCTCTCCCATTAAAAGATGTCTTGGGGTCAACATTGCTGCCCTGGTCATTGAGGTGGTAACACTAGTAGATTGTGTACTTGTAGCAAAAGCTAGTCTTGTTGATGTTCCTGCAGTATCGCTAATGGTTTTCCCTGGTTCCTGGAAAGTCACACGTTTGGGCCTGCGTAGGGCGTCTCCCACTTCCTCGTCTGATGCTGGGCCGCATGGCCCAAGACCCGGTCTCTGGCCTGTCGGTGTAGGAGGTGTCTGGTTGGAGCTGTTGCCCGAGCGGTGCTGGGTCGGATTATTCCTGAGGAGGTGGTGGGGGCAGTGGTGCCCATCAACTCAGCTATGGTCACTGTGGACGTTCCCGGCTGTTCAATGGTAACGAACTGTATAGACGAACCTCCTTGTGCCGATATGACTTGTTTACGTTGTGTGGTCTGTCCGACAAGGGCCTTTCCTCGCTCTTCTGGCGGTGCTCGTGTGCGAATAGGGGTATTTAGGGTCACTGGACGGCTAGTCTCTCTCCGGGGTGCTGGTGTTTCACCGCTTAATTTCACAAGTGTTAGTTCGCTTTGTGAGCCAGAGGTTCCCGGTTGCGTGCTAGGCGTTATGAACCACTGCTTTATGCTTCCTGTCCTGCCTGAGCGAGCCGCTCAGCCGAGGATGGTTCCTGCGAGGTTTGGCTAGTTCGCTCATCTTCCACTTCAGCTGCTCTCACGTCCACGGTCTTGCCCTCCCCAGAGGTCTCCGACAGGTAACTGGACACTGGTGACCCTGGGGGTGGGTGAATGATGGCCTGTTCACGAAAGACCCAATGGTGGGGAGACATAGGTCTGTCGGCGGCTGCTGATGGAGCGCTATAAGGACGCATGGTGGTATAGTCCCCTACGGTTTGAGTTGACATTTTCATTGGTACTCGTAGTCGTGATGCCATGATATGTTCAGCTGGTCGGGATTGAAACAATGGGTGGTCCTGCGCAGCGAGCATAATTGCGTAGCGTGGATCACCTGAAGTGTATGGTGTAGGTGCAACGATTCCATCGGAAGCTCCTCGTGGCGTGGTAGATAGCGTGAGATCTGCTGGGTAGAATTGTTGTCCTTCGAGTATTCCAACACCTACAGACGGTACGCCGAGTAGAACTTCCTCACTGGTAGTCACTATTCTTTCCATCGTGGTTACTGGCACGGCATGTTGTCCATATTCTACCTGCGTATCTCGTCTACCAGGTTCTGGTATGTATGAGAAAGCGTCTTGACCAGTAACCTGCTCCTGCGCTATTGGTGGCCAGGATGGTTCTATTTCTCTATCCGGATCAGCCAGTGGAATCCGATTGCTGACCGTCCTTGGATTCCGAGGTTCGTAGTCGTCAGTCCGATACTCAATGTGTTCCATTGCCGCTTGCTCGGCCTCGATATCGGCGTATGTCCGGCGATATAAGTTAGGGTCATTAGAGTTGTCCATCTCCACTCTTTTAGTATCTGAGCTATCACTGATTGCTGTTCTTACTGTGCGTACTGCTACTTCGTATACAGGTTCTATTTCCGTAACAATGTCCCTATCAGCGATAATTCGTTGGGTTGGTTCATTCAAACCCCTTTCTAGCACGGAGGTGTGTACTTGACTTAGCCAGTTTCTTGCGTTAGGTATTGGATCTAAAATGCCCTAAAACACGGCTTAGTTCTATTAATGTGTACGACATGCGCAATACCTGCTGGATTAGAATGCATTCTTACGCGCATGCACGGCGGGGTGATTTCTAATATTTCGTAGGGCCCGCACCAACGAGGCGTGAGTTTTCAAGATGTTCCTGGTGTGGTATCGTGCCTGTAGACCCAGACTAATTCTCCTGTTTGGTAGCGTGGTTCGCGAGCTCGCCTATCGTACCTTAGCTGGTTTAATTCTTGGGAGGCCTTCATTGATTGATATGCACGCTCCCTAATAGAAGCCAACCAGCTCTGCGCGTTGGCCCTATAGGAGTGGGCCCCAGTATATCCAGTGGCTGCGTTATGCGAGTCGTATTCTCCGGGCAACCTAGGATAAAATCCATGCATTAGCAAAAACGGTGGATACTTTGTTGCTGTGTGTACCGACGAATTATAGGCCATTATACAAAATGGTAAGGATACATCCCATGAATGGTGATCATCTTGTGGTACACTTATTCGTAATAAATCTAGTAATGTCCTATTAAATCTTTCGATCAGACCATTTGCTTGCGTATGGTATGCTAGGCTCATGTGCCAAAATATCTGCATTTCTTGGCGCAGCTCTTCGAACATGTGTGCCGTAAAAGCACCTCCTCTAACAGAATACAGCTCCCTGGGAGCTCCATATCTATTGATTATCTCATATAAGAATACATGAGCGGCTGTGTGAGCATCCTGGTGCCTGATTGGTACTGCTATTGCGAATTTTGTAAATTGGTCTGTAAATGCAATAACATAGCGATTGCCTGCTTGCGGCCTGACTTGAATATCAAGTATATCCACGAATACACGATACATTGGTTGATTTGCCAACGGGACCCTGCCCAATCCTTTGGTTATCCGAGAAATCGTGTCCTTCGCGGATTAGCATAGAGTGCATCGCCTGATCCATTGTTGTGCGTGTTCGGACATACTTTTCCAGTAATAAAATTGCTTTAATTTTGCTAACAGCCGATCGCGGCCGGGATGTCCTCCGTACAAGGTGTTAAGCTCGTGTTCGAATACTCGCTGTACTAGTCCGGTTGGGACACACAACTTGTAATTTATGTCCCCTGTTTGTAGTGGGTGCATGTATAATATCTTGGCGTCCGCGGCTAGCTCGAAATAATGTGCTTGCATTTCTATTCTCAGCGCGCCTAATTCGGCCTGTAGGCCGTGTTTTGTTATATAGGTACCACAAATTGGACCTAATTCCGGATCATTTTGCAGGATATATGGTAAATAAAAGCCTCACTAGATTAAAATCCGGGAGGTTCGAAAAGAATGGTAAGTAAATGTTTTCATGGGTATCTTGAGCGTCCTCAATCCTGACAGTTGGTAATATCTCGGTTTCGTAGTGCATCATTAATTTCATGAGCCTATCAAACTCCTGTTCGGTCGGTAGTATGGTTGCTTTTAGGCCCACGGTTTCTGAATCGGCGCGAAACGCTCTTTTAGGGCCTCGAGCCTGAGGTCTGCCCCCAGGACACGAGGAGATAGTTGTTGTACGCACCGACATTACTCTGGTTTCTCCCAGATCCATTCTAATTGGGATAGCGCTTAGCGTGGCTGCTTGCTGCGTCAGCGTTGCTGGGGGTACTGTAGCTGCCTGCGTGTTGGCAACTAGTTCGGGATTGCTCCGGGGTTGGGCTGGCTTGGGGGAGCTGTTGGGCTTCCTGTTATAGGGGTAGGCGCGACTGTTGCAAGCGGTGCTACAGTACGTACGGGATACGGCAGGTGCGATTGATCCCAGGCTGCACAGGCTGGGGAGCTATTGGGCTTCCTGTTACAGGGGTAGGCGCGCCTGTTGCAAGCGGTGCTACAGTACGTACGGGATACGGTAGGTGCGATTGATCCCAGGCTACACAGGTTGTTGGTGGGCGAGGTGCGGTGGGTCGTCCCCGACCCATCATAAGGACTTCGTAAGTATCTCCTGATTCCTCAACCACTAACGGGTCGTATCTAGGATCGCCTGATAAGGCATCTGCATTACCGTTTTCCTTACCCGGTCTGTATTGTATTTCGAAACCTCCGAACTCGAGTAACAGCTCACTTCGCCATTGGGATAAACGTGAATTTCTGGGTGACTTATCAAACACGGTTTTAAGTGGTTTGTGGTCGGTCTCGACGTGGAACTTGTGCCCTGCGAGGTAATGCTTGGTATCCAGTGCAGCCCACCTAATTGTTTTTATTGCGGGGTATCTGCGTTGATAATCAAGGAAAGCCTTGCTAGCATATGCAATGGGTTTGATTCCTTGCTTAGTTTTCTGGAATAACGCTGCACCCATTGCATATCCGGAAGCGTACGTTTGCAGGATGAACGGCTGCGTGAAATCGGGGTGAATTAGAACCGGTTCATCGAATCCGCCCGAGTTCTGAGCAGCTGGTGGGCACGACAAATCCGCTCCGACACAGCTATAACTCTCCCATCCCTTGCGAGTACCTTTCCTCTTCCTGGGCGTAGCCGAGGGGCATGAGCGAATAGCGGGGTAATTTCCTAGGCCCCAGGGTTATGATCGTGGGCGCGAACTCGGACTCCGGACCCATCAATATCAAGCGTTCCTCTCTGGGTAATTCCTGTAGAATTAGGGGTTCTACCTTTTCAACGGTAGGACCCTTCGAAAATATCGTTCTTAGCGCGATGTCAATTGTGGCTACCGGATGTAGCTCGCTTATTCTCATCTAAGGCCTCGCGTATTTGATCTACCAGTTGGCTATTTTCACCTCCTTACGACATGCAGGTTGCCGTTTTAGACCGGCTGCTTTTGCGAACCGGTATTCCTATTACCTCCTTCTGGGACGCTAGGATAGCGTCCTCCTTGATATTTGAGCTTGTCCATCATGTGCTTAAAAGATGCGTATGTCTTTCCTATCACACCAGAGTTTAGTTCTCGTTGTAGTCCTTGTCGGAGGAACTTTTGTAATAATGCATCGCGTTGCTCACCCTCGACCTCCGGGAACGCTTTATCTACGAGGTTTTGCAAGTCAAGTCCGTACAGGGCAATCGATTCGCGTTCTCCCTGCATTCGCATGCGTAGCGTTATCAAAGCGTCCTCGTCGTGTTGCGGTGACGAATACATGAAACTCATGTTATAGCAAAGAGCTTCATAAGTGTGCTTTTGACAGTCGGGAAAGCTTTCGTATATTTTAAGGGCTTCTTTGTTTTGTGTTTGTCTGGCGTCCGTGGTCCCAGTCTGACGTGGGTACGGATGATAATATATATAATTTGCTATATATGTTTACTTTACCGCGGAATTTCTACTGTTAAGCAGAATTTAAGTTCACTAAAATCCTCGTGTACTTATTCCTTAGGTATGTACCTGATCGTATAAAATTTTCGCTTCGCTTCGATTTGTAAGCTTATTCCTTGTTATACCTGCCTTGTATAACCTATGTGTTCACTCTCTATTCGGTGCTCGCTCGTTGCACCGGATTGTCTAAAAATAGCGGAGCACACACAGTTTAAGTGTTAAAAAGGCGATCAAACCCAATATTCTCAGTCGATTTGACCACACCGTTTCTCGTTACTGGAAATGTTATTGTGGAATCCTCTGCCAGTAAAAGACCAGGGTAAGGTACTTCAGCTAAGCAGTTATTTTCGCGGTATAATATAAATGATCACTAAAAATGACCGGGGCCTCAGTTTGGAG
>JASANE010027029.1:0-11224 GCA_030248225.1 Trileptium ribeirensis
TTACGGGTGTGTTTAGAGTCGAAAATAATATACCACCCTGTTGGCATAGCGTAAAAGGGGTTACTGTAGATAGCTCAGCTGCGGAGCGGGGACGAAAACCCCCTCTTATACTACTTGCATGTCTGTCTACTATACAGAGAGATAAACATACATATGCATGTATGGTGAACATATATACATATATAGATAGAGATAATGTCCATGACTTCGCCACCAACAGTTACCACAGGTGGGGGGGCAAAAGCAGCTTTTTTCATCTACTCATCAGCATCACAATCAAATAGCATGCTATATCTCAACTATACATTAAAAGTAATATGACCCAGTGGTCATTTTAAAATTCTGCTATGTTTGTATTATTACACTTATTATGATCATTTCAGTTTGGTTTGTAAAGGATTCGAAGTCGCATTTGGATACGCAAGTGCTGTTGCGTAGGATTCATAATTATTGTTTGACTAATGTTGCAATGGAGCTTGTCTTGAAAAATTGAATTGGCGCAAATACGGCGAAACCTGTGTAAAAAATTTTCTCTACTTTTCTGAAAAGACACTGCATCAGAAAATAATTATATCCGAATCAATGTACAAAGTTATGAAATATGAGCTGGGGTAATATTGATTATTAAGGCTTTTAAGTTTTTAAGAATCTGGAAACAGCGTCAAACTACGCGTAAAACCGGTGCTAGAACTATGCGAGCTGAGTCAACGACTGGCAGCCAGCGAAGATATTGGTCATGAAGCGAGCTTGGACGATGTCGGGACGGATTTAGCTTCTGCTGGCGGAGCTTGTCGTGAGGTTCAACTGTTAACTGAACCGTCACTTGTTCGTACTGGGAGCCGTCGTCTGAAACAGGTAAGGTGATTCGTAATTTATACACCTCCTACGATGTATTAGCGGCCATAGTCACTTTACTACAAATTAGTTAGTTTTGACAGCTGGCTGTACCTCGTTACCTATACACTCCTCTATCTACACCAACAAATTTGCAAGTTACTCAGAATGGTTTGGCCTGTGATTTAAAACTACACACCGTAACAAATTTCAAGAACACGCTTCGTACTAACCTATACTTGATTGTGTCGACAACATACCGCCAGTCATACACATTACCACCAGAGTCTTGTATTACAACTAAACAGCGTAGGAGTAAATCAGAAAGGGATTATGATTTCTAATGGGTACTACGATTAGGCGGATCGATTTTATTGTACTGTATCAACTATTTGATCGACAAAGATATGTGAAAAATTTATTACTTTGTGAGTAGTTTCACTTCGATTTAAGTTGCATGTTATTGACATACTTCAGTTATATAATGGCGATTAAGAGAATTTTCACTAATCAGTATTGTCGCTATTCAGTTATAAGTACAGTACTAGCCGCACAATATATTGATGGTCGCGAGCAACGTTCGATTTCAATCGTTTCTGTTTGAACGAGAAGCTATATATTCCGATAAATTTGTCATGTTTGTTTGATCTAATGTGATATTATATTTCCGTAAAACGTGGCACAGTAGGAGTTGGTTCAAACACTTCCA
Organism: Trileptium ribeirensis; assembly: GCA_030248225.1. Classification (NCBI taxonomy): domain Eukaryota; kingdom Metazoa; phylum Nematoda; class Enoplea; order Enoplida; family Thoracostomopsidae; genus Trileptium; species Trileptium ribeirensis. The sequence continues at coordinate 1,544 of JASANE010027029.1, forward strand.
ATCTTAAGAGAGCCGTGTTTTTGGTGAATAGGTACATTTGATGAAACGAAATTCGCAATAAATTTAACTGTTTTGATAAATATATCATAAAGCTTTATTCAAGTTTCAGATATATAACTGTTTTGATAAATAAATCACAAAGCTTTATTCAAGTTTCAGTTATATAGCATAATCGTGCGCTATCAAAAGCCTATAATTTTCAATCGCTTACATTTAATTGTATCTTATATATTCCGGTCAACTTAAGCTGCGCAAGAGCCTAACATCCTCTTTGATACTTTATATGGAATTATCTTATTTCAAACAGATTTTAGTATTTAATAACCAGTTCCAAATTCAATTTTTTGTTCTAGAACACAGAGAGATTGATTATCGAATGGGGTAGTTCCAGCATGCTAACACAAGGCACATTGTGCTGTTTTGCCACAGTTTTGTTTCACAAAGCATAACGTGTCAACTTGCATTTAGCATTCTTCGTTAAACTAGTACATTTCGTTTTAATGATATGTAATTCGCGAACATCAAATGTAGTGTGTATCTTTCAAAACACTAAACGATATTTTTTTCGTTCGATAACAAAATATAAATTTTCCAACTCAAATGTCAAACGGTCAGTAACCGGCTAGTTAATGTTTTAGGTATAATCGTTACTAGGTCAATATTTTCCTTTCTTTACGTTTTGTATTTGTTTGTCCAAAACGACAATTTTGTATTCTTTTGTACATTTGCAACTGGTTTGTACAGCGAACAAGCGAATGTCAATCGCTGCTGACAGAAGGGGAAAGTGGGCGGCGCTTCTTAAGTGCACTTCGTATGCATTATTTTCAGCACACACGAAATTTCATCATGAAATTATAGGCTATCGTGTATAACAAACTTTTCGAAGTATACTGGTAAGTATGTGATGTTTACTTTTGGACACATATGCTAATAGGGGTACGGGGTAACCTCGCTGAGTGGCCGAATCGCCCCCCTCTCGGCGACAAGCGCCGTCCCCACCTGACAGGTCGGCTGACCCTTTCCTGCTGGCGGCACCGCAGGCATTGAACCCATAGGCTCAGCCCGCCACCGCTGACGCCTCTCTTGGGAAGCTGAAGGCCGATCCCCCATAACCCCGCAACCCATCAGTCTAGATTTTGAGCATATATTATTCTTGAGCATTGCTTAATCGGAATGGCAATGTTCATCCGTGGCATAGACCAAAGGGACATTTTGTCTGTCGTTTCCACTGAGCCTAGTAAATAGGATTTTCAATTTCAGGATCAGTTGTGACCCCGAGGATATTGAAAAACGCAAATAGGGGTCACAGGTAAAGAAATATTTAGTTTGTCTGATAATCGCCTTTTTATTCAGAGAAAATATGTTTTAATTAAATTCTAAGCACTACATACTTATTAAATCACTGCATTCTTATTAAATTTGTTCATCCCAACACTGCATTTCGCCATGCCATTAAATTTGTTCATTTTGCGTCGAAATTTCGAATTTCCAATGTCAAGTGGTGGCTGCCAATAGGAGTGGCGTAGGCCAAACATAGGTTGGGCAGGCCCGTTCCCGCTATCTGTGTAGCCGGTGTCCATCACACGACAGCACAATGTAAAAGTTAAGATTAAAAGCAGTACAGTAATAGTATAATATAGAGAAAATTATATTGCCATACAAAGTTTTATTTACACAGATACAAACATTCATCAAAGAGACGAAACATTGGAGAAGTTCGAGAATTATTTTTAGAATTCGTGAAGTTTAGACTCAGTGATTGAGTGGGATACTATGAATAATCTATCTATCAATAAATATGTAATATTATTATCGCATTACGGAGGAATGGTACCTAGATGTTTTGTTTCATTTTGCAGGAACCAGTTACTGCATAATTTCTTATCTTAAATGTTCTAAACCTGAGAATATTTTTGTGCAACAGTTAAAATTACATGAAAACATGTAAATAGCACCATTTTGAAAAAATTACCACATTTAATTCAGTTTCATAGTTTTAAAATGGCATAGCTTTCAAACGTTTCATTCTTTCAGTTTCTACCCAAACTATCAGTTCATACCCAAAATGTCGGTGATTCAAACGCAGCAAGAGCTTCTGATACGGGCCGTATAGGAGAAAAAGTATGGCTTGTTCATACAAAAGGTTTTGCACCGGCGCGTTTATTATCAAAACATGTCAACGACAATGCTTCCTCTGATAATACTAACGATAATGATCCGAACAAAGTCCGTATTGTTCTCGATTGCACTGGAAGCAATGAAACAACACTCGAAGTTGACGCCGACGATGTAGAGAAGGTTACAAACATTAGCAGTAGAAGTGTTTATTCTTAGTTTTTTATGCATTTTTCATTACAATGTAATGTGTTATGTAAGGGAATGACTAGCATTGCATCTGTCTAACTGTATGTAGTTCGCCAGACGTGTGTAGAACTTTAGCATCCTACGCTATTCTTTATATCACAGTTTTGTATTATCAAAATATTTCATTCTTATCATATTTATGGTGTTTCCCAAATAGTTACATCAACATTAATTTAGTCATGTTGAGTTTAAAAATCGCCTATATTTTTGCTGTAATAAAGTTAAAATTTATGTAATTCCGGACGATAACTGTAACAAAGATGATTTTAAATTATTTTTTCCGTTTGAATGGCGTGTCTACAACTTTCCAAAAATTGGTAGAATCTAAGGGGCCGTCATGTTCATTCTTGGGAATTTTCATAGCAAGGGGTGTTCTCTACCCTACATATTTTCGTATTAGGTACATTCCACTGTTTTATAAAGTCTATAACAGCGGTTAAGCATTAGGAACAGTAGTAATTAATATTTAAAAAATATTTAATATACAGTATACATGAATTTAGGGAAATTAATAAATCAATGTTTGATTTGAATATGAGTGTTTCGAGCACGTGTGGTGAGCAGGACGGGAGCATTTGGAAGTGGGTGCGAACTCACCCCTACGGGATCATAAGGCACTTTCAACGGATTGTCGGGCTATAAAACTGCGTTTTACCTTTAGAAATTGTATGTATGTAGCAGGGAATAAGCGGAACCAAAATTTACCGGAACCAGCAACCGTAACCGTCCATTTAAACCGGATCCGAAACCTGGTCTTCGAAACTTATATATAGTAAAACGTATGAAAGAAGAAAATGAATTTACATTGAATTTAAAATGTATTAAAAATAATTTTTACATTAAACTTAATGTATTACGATGGCATTATTGCATCTCTGGAACATTGACGAGATGCATAATGTTTATTTATTGGTGAGTATGTTGGTTTTTGGACCCTCAGAGGAAAAAATGCCTTTCACGATATAGACTTGTGTAAATTGCGTTAGACTGAATGTGCTTGGAACTAAACATGTCTCCAAAGTTTGTTACATGTTTTTCTGTAGGCAAATGGAAATTATTGGTTTATATGGTTTTAAAAGAAAATCTAGGAACGTGTACTATAATTTTCTGATTAGTGGTCAGAGACATTGTTTTGGTTACTGTTGAGCTACGAGTGCCAGTCAGCTAGTTGACAATGATGATAATTTTCTGATCTGAATGCTATAAATGAGACAAACTATATTATACTGCTCGCACAGTTTCAATAAATTTATGTAGCTCATTACGAAGAACGCAGTTTATGGCTGCGTTGCAGATATGATACTTTACTTCAATTTAGACTGATTTACAATGTCATAATCGCACTGGCTGGTGCCTGACGCAATTTACGTTAGCCAAGTTTACAGCTAAGCACTTCTAAATACTTCATACTCTGTTACCGAGTTGGACCGGTTTAGTTCTAACATACCTCGCAGACTTCTGAATGTGTAAAATAGCTGCTACAAGCATCGAGCTGGCTTTGTTTTGTTAACAAACTCGTGCAGGATTTAGATGAAAAATTCGTACTGAAATCACGTGACCTACTTACGTTTCACACATCAATTTTGCTGAATTAATCTTTTTTGGAAACTTATTGGAACTTATTGTCGTATTGGAACTTGATCATTGTGTATATATTACAGATGAAACAAAAATGTCGAAATTTTCAAACAACTTTTTAAACCGGAATTTCGGTTCCGATATGGTTTGTGCCTTTTGCCGGAACACGATTTTCGCCGAAACCGGAATTCCGGTTGCTCTCTGGTATGTAGTAATTAAAATTTAAAAATAAATATTAAACTTAAAGAAAACTTAATTTAATGATATTAATAAACCATGGATTTGATTGAACATGAAGGTTTCTACTAAGTGGGAGGACGAATGTGGTAGCGTTTGAAAATTGGAGGATCACTTATTCGCATCACTGTGGGTAGGTCATTACAAAAAGTTCTGCTGTATCAATATGTTTTTTTGTAAATTTTTAGGCAAATCCGGATTCATTCAATCGAGCTGAAGATCTTCGGGACCTTCAATACTTGAATGAAAGCAGCGTTTTACATTTACTTCGACAACGCTATGGATCAAGTCTTATTCATACGTATGCCGGGTCATTGAATACCACCATTCTGCTTCCGCCACATTCGCTTGCTATTTATTCTGAAAAAGTAACGCGTTTTAATAGCTACTTTTAAAATGATTAGTGGCAAACAAGTTTTTGACTTGCTTTGTTGTGTTTTATTGTATTAGTTAATAATATACTTTTATATATTAACGCTATATCTAACACGCTTAACCATGGCACAATCATTAGTATTTCGTTATTTTGCTAGAATCGAATCTACAGAAATAATTCTAGGTAGAATCGCATCAAGTTAACTTTTTCAAAATTTTAGGATTTATTGTACCGTTCTAACTTAAATAAACCTTGCTTGCGTGGAATGAAATGTCACTAGAATTGCAGAAATGCAGAATAAATTCAACTAGATTTTATTCAAGTGTGGTGCCTTTTCTGGTGGAATTAATTCAAGATTAGAGTACGAGATTCTAGCATATATTTTATCATCTCGCTTCACACGTCTACGCAACAGTTCCCGCATAATTTCAACAATGTAACATAAAATAATGTAAAATTATTATTGAGAATAATTGTTCGTGTAAAGTGACCGTTTATTTCGGAGTACAAGTGCGCGTATTTACATTGACACTAAAATACTAATTATATATCTAAAGATGATATTTAGCGCTTGGCCGATATTGAAAAATACCGATAGCCGATACCGATAATCGCTAAACAGATATATATGCGTATATAAATACATTTTGATTACATAAACATATACATGTTGAAATACATGATAAACCGTTAAACGCCATGACAACGTTTTGATTTTAACGCTATTAGCATCTGAACTAGTAGGAATATTATATCCGTTTCCGAGGGAATATTATATTTTGGGACAGAGCTGGACCATAATGTGGTGTAGGTTGAGTGTTAAAGGGTTTTCTGTGTGCCTTCCTGTTTATACGAAATTTCAACCGTTTTCGATTTTGTAGCAACTAGATAATTATTATCAAACTTGTAATATTTGGATCATTTTTGATTAGACGAAATTTCGATTTATTGCAATTATACGAAATTTCAATCGACTGCGATTTTGATTGTTTTTGATTGCACTTGGTTTTTGGCCGAAATTTTACAAACTTTTACCAATTACGACAACTACAAAGCCTTCAGACCATAGTGACGTTATATGCAGTAGTGCAATCACCACAGCTTTTACTGTCATTTAGATACTACGTATGGTACTCACCAGATATGTCGTTCGAGTTTCATACGAAATAGTATGAAATGGAAATCGACGGAAATTAATATACTGGTTAGTCCAAACCTCGGAAATCATAGCCGCCCCACCCGGCTCACCTGCCTGGGGGGGCCAATTTTTTTGTCAGATTTTGACGCGTTTAGACGTTAATTTTTGTCAGCAGGGGGCTGTGAGCCGCGGGTATCCGAATTTTTGCCGGGGGCAGTCAAAAATGCCGACCCCCCACTTTGGACTAGCCAGATATATTTTGGAATAAACCTCGATCACTTTATTTAAAAAAATTTGAAAATTTTCAAACGAACTTCGAGCTAAAACCGAACGAAAAGCACTCGGTTTTGGCTGTAAAGTAACTGTAAGTTGACTTATAATGTTCAGTATTTCGCAATGCGGAAAAAATGAATTCAACTTAGAAGGCTGTTTAAGTACGTCTGGATGAAGCTAGATGTTATCCAAATACTAATATAGTGTCATGCGACGACGAGAGTGGGTTGGTGTATACTTCTGTAAAACTGGTAGTGGTTGTGAACCTCAACTAGGAATTATCTGTTCTCAATTTGTTTTAGGTTAAGCTGGTGTAATTTCGGCTGAACAACAATGATGAATGTTTTATTTCAAGGTTTTCACACAATATTACAACGATACTACCTTTCAATTATTATGTTGTCTCTTCAAGACTGTTTTTCAAAACAGATGTGAAGATTTAATACTGGCAACGCTACCTACGACTATTTCTGGTCCATTGACGATTTTTTGAAAATGTGTTCTTTCAGATTATTCAAATGTTCCGTGGATGCAAACGTGAAGACATGCCACCCCATATCTACTCTGTTGCCCAAAATGCCTACCGACACATGATGTGCGACCGTTCAAATCAATGCGTGGTCTTCATGGGACGCAGTGGTTCCGGACAGTCTACACAGTCTCGACATTTGCTTCAATATATGTGCCTTGTTGCTGGATCGGTTAATCGACACATCACGAGTAGGTATACGCTATTTTTTGCTGATAATATTAAACTGCCAATAGTTTAGTTTCAGTTTTGGCCACAATATGGTATCGATATTGGTTTTATCAATTAATATTGGTTCGTTAATAGCTTTATTACTTTTTTCAGGAAAGGTTAAACATTCCCGAATTTAGTTAACTATATTTCGTACGCCCAGATACTTCAGAGGCACTTTGGGAAAGCCGGTATGATTCATTCTTTTGCTGTTATTGGCAATTGCCCCACGACTTATACTAAGCTCAGATTATCTAAACCGGAGATTTGCACCTAAACAGATACATAATTTGGGACCGTACGAAATATACTTATTGGGAAAAATGTAGCCTTTCCTGAAAAATAGATAACTTACAACCATATTATGATAAACCATATCGATACATATTGGCAAAACTAAACTAGCTTATACCTATATGTCACAAAAAACATACCACTCGATTTCGATAACAAATCCAGCAACAAGCACATATAAAGCAAATTCAATATCAACACAACCACGCTCAAATAAGACCACGCAAATGAACAATACAGCATATTCAGCCAGGCAACAGAGCAATAGGGCATATTCTCACTAGCCGAACAAAAATCAAAAACACACAAAAAAAAATAGCAGAAATAGCGCCAAAAATCCACATCAAAAAACACAAAACAACAAAAATGAAAGATATAGTCAAACTAAAACCAAAAAAACACATAAGCCGAAAACACCACAACCTAAAACAAAAGAGACAGAAACTAAATCACAACCACTACATTACAAAAACACCAACCCACTCTCTCTCGCAACACTATAATATATAACATACAAAACAACAAAACAGCCCTCAAGGAACATTTCGCATACAAAAATATAACAATAATCAACACAACTTCCCAAAAGGCTTTCGTCGTCACTCAAGCTTGAAAATCAATTAAATAAAGGATCGAGTAATCCAAAAAATTATCTCATCCAAAGGGGTCGCATTTACTGCCGCAAAAAGATACACAGCTAGCAGCCCCGCTGACAAAAAAAACTCTAAAACATCAAAATCTGACAGAAAAAGCCCCCCGCAGGGGCGCTGGATTCCGAGTTGAAACTAGCCAGATTAGATTCCTCGATTCGTCATACTATTCTATGAAACTCAAACGACATACACGCGTGCTAGTATACCTAAAATAGACATAAAAAGCTTGGATGCACTCTGCATTGACTCACTATGTCTGAAAGCTTATAAGTTCATTTTAATTGCGATTGAAAAAGTTTTTAAAATTCGCCAAAAACAGAATCCCCGAAATAGAAAACAATCAAATCACCGCATCAATTTGCCTATAATTTTGATAAATCGAAATTTCATTATAATCAAAAATGAATTCAATATTTTACGAGTTTTGATAATAATAATTATTAGTTGCTCAATTGAAAAACGTTTTAAATTCCAAAAAAAAACAAAAAAAAAAAAAACCCTTAACCCGACCTACACAATTTTCCCACTATCTCCCAAAATATAAATCTCCCTCAACCAAATAAGTCCCTCTACTCAACACTTGCTCATGGGCGTTTTAGGTTAGGGTTTGTGATGTATTTAGACATGTATATGTTTATATAATCAAAATGTATTTTTATATACGCATATATCTGTTTAGCGATTGTGGTGCCTAGGTACTGCAGTTTTCAATATAGGGGCCAGACACTATTCATCTTTAGATATATAATTAGTATTTTTGCGTGTATTCAATGTGTAAATATCAGTTTGTACTCCGAAATGGTTTTAATTTCCCGCTTTACACGAAACAATTATTCTCAATAATAATTTTACATTATTTTATGTTACATTGTTGAAATTATGCGGGAACTGTTGCGTGACAGTATGAACTAATAAAATATATATATTGAATTAATATTTGAATTAATTGCCACCAAAAAAGGCACCACACTTGAATAAAATCTAGTTGATTTTATTATCAGTTTTCAATTCTAGTGACTTTTCATTCCACGCAAGCAAGGTTTATTTAAGTTCAAACAGTACAATAAATCCTAAAATTTTTGAAAAAGTTAACTTGATGCGATTCTACCTAGAATTATTTCTGTCGGCAATTCGATTCTCAGCGAAATAACGAAAAATCTAATGATTGTGCCATGGTTAAGCATGTTCAATATAACGTTAATATATAAAAGTATATTATTAACTAATACAATAAAACACAACAAAGCAAGTCAAAAGTTGTTTGCCGCTAATCCTTTAAAAGTAGCTATTAAAACGCGTTACTTTTTCAAAATAAATGCGGCGAGCGAATGTGGCGGAATGATCGTATTCAATGACCCGGCATATATGGAATGAGACTTGATCCCATCGTTACGTTGTCGAAGTAAATGTGAAACGCTGCTTTCATTCAAGTTGAAGGTCAAAAAGTCTTGACTCGATTGAATGAATCCGGATTACCTAAAAATTACAAAAAAAACATATTGAAAATACACAGAACTTTTGTAATGACCTACCCCCCGCCCGGTGATCAAATCATGAGTGATCCTCCGACCGAACGCTACCGCGTCCGTCCTCCCCACTTCGTGAGAACCTTCATGTTAGATCAAATCCAAAATCATTCTGGTCTCAATTTAATTTAAGTTTTCTTTAAGTTTAATATTTATTTTTAAATTTTTAATTACTACATACCAGAGAGCAACCGGGAATTTGCCGGACGGCGAAAAGTCGTGCTCCGGCAAAAGCGCGGGACCCCGGTATGGAAATTTCAATTACCGGTTTTGAGAAAGTTGTTTGAAAATTTCGACATTTTCATCTGTAATATATACACAATGATCAAGTTCCAATACGACAATAAGTTCCCAATAGTTTCCAAAAAAAATTAGTCAGGCAAAATTGTGTGAGTTCAGTAGGTCACGTGATTTCAGTACGAATTTTTCATCTAATTTTTGTAACAAACAAAGCCAGCTCGATGCTTGTCACAGCTAAGTTTTTACAGCGTTCGGAAGTCTGC
>JASANE010027035.1:0-16944 GCA_030248225.1 Trileptium ribeirensis
GAAATAGGAGGCCGTATACTTCAATAATTGTCCGAAAACAACAAATATGTGTAATTTAACAACAAATAGCAATATTATTCCCATCTTGCAAATGAAAATTTTAGATCCAGAAGAAAAATTTAAGGATTTTTTAACCAAAACATTAATTAGCAATGTTTTTATCCCATCGGAGAAAAACTCGTTATTTTTAGACACACAAAAACGAGAGCTGAGACGGCCCAATATTTATCTTGGGCCTCGGGAATTAACTGGTATAACCCGGTGAGTTCAATATTCGATATTGGAGGAGCCATTATATCGTTACCGCAGATTGTAGTTATCCATTATAGCGATTTACACGCATTTCATTGTACTTAATCCTTCCGTTCCCTCCGTCGATGTATGGTTAGTGATTATGCTGATGGATTTCTGTCTAAACAAGCAACCCAAATGCAAATCAGGTATCCTAGATAAATGCTCCGCGATTGATCAAGTTTTTACAATTGTGATATTTCTCGATATCTGCTGAGAAATCGATCATCGCTGTTCACGCTTTCGACTAAAATCATGCTAAACAACACCGTGGTCCCGCTATATAACATGTACACGTTCTCTCATATCAAGAGACAAGATGTGATGGGGAATCAGCGTACGAATATCATTAAAATACTCATGAGCAGCTCCTGGAGACATGACAAGCAAACCAGTTACTACATAGAAAATTAATAGGCAGTCGGTTCCCGACTACGCCACACATAATCTTCTACCTCTTGATTCCAGCAAGGGGAAAATCTGAACATCTGGTCATAAGCGGTTGGTGTAAGAAATGACACCAACACAACAGAGGCCGGCATGACCTTTTTAGGCTCGTTGAACAGCGTACTTAGAGAGGACTGTCCTTCTTTAGGTATGTAGATGTGTAGCGAGCCGATGTGTTTTTATAATTCTGTATTGTTGTGGCTTCGTATTTATGATTTTTTGTAATTGTTGCACAATTTTAAAATTTAAAAACTGTGAAGTTTCTTTAAAAGCTTCTAGTTATTTTTATAAGTTTAATAGTCTTGTTCTGCAAGTGTAAGTTTCAGGCGGTAGGACGTGCATCTGACATTTCAAACTGTGAGTATATATATCAAGTGCAGACGCTGTAAAGCTGTCAGATTGCCCCGCAGTTTCGTGATGTGTCGACTGGTGATTCTCGGCTACGTTTTTATTATGCGAGCTTGCTGCTGCACTTAATGCTTTTATTATTTCACTTGTAGTAAATAGAATCAGGGTTTTCGTAGTATTGTATTATTAAGTAAGTCCCGAGCTAAATCGAGTTCGCGGCTCCCACACCGAGCACGAAAGTGTTCTGGTTTCCACCCGAGCTCCGGTATATGTTCGTGAAATACCCGAGCATTGCTTGAGTTCGATCAGGGTCTCAATCGAAATAGTTAACAGCATTCCTTACTCTTGTAATCGATACCCGAGCTCCTCAGTTCGCGGTACCCATTCCCGAGCTCAATTGTTCGAGGTATAGTTACTCGAGCTTTTGAGTTCGTGGTCAGTCCTGACCCGAGCTGTTACAGTTCGTGGGATACCACCAAGCCAAAAGTTCAGTATAATCGAAATTTGTTGTTAACCGCCGATCGATATTCTCTTGCCCGTTGAACAGTAATAGGGCATCGTCCCCAACCTTGCCATAAAATCATCGGTCAACATTCATTTACACGAACCCCGTATCTGTAATTGGGTAAATGCGACAGATGGTCTTGCTGGCTACAGAATCAGGCAGTCATTGATCACACATTCAACAGTTTCGTCACCATTGTGACAGAATCTGCAGTCAGGGTTTCCGCGTTGTCTAGTGCGTGTCTATACTTGGCCAACAGTATAGATTTCCCCAATTCTGAACTGGTCTAGCGTACCTCGATCATTTTTGATCAGGCAAGATTCAAGCTTTGTGAGGAAATATTTGGCCACCTCGACCGTTGGTTTCTGCTGGCGTTCTCACTTCTCGTGGACATAAATTTTAACGATACTCTTGGCTGAACTGTAGTCGATCGGTATTTCTGCCTTGAGTAGTGAAGATCTTTTATTTCGTAGTACATCTGCCTCTTTGTTAAATTAAGTGCCCTCATGCCCATTGTATGAGGTCAGTGGCTTTGCTTCGGCTAGTGATCTGCAGGGTCTAATCTTCTTGGAATTTTTTCTGTTTGCAAACTTGGTCCCCTGGTCAGTTTCTGGAACCTTGGCCCACAGTCTGTACAAATAATACAGGTTGCTCCATTTGACAGGTTTTTAGCCTCGCGTGGATTCCAGCATTTCTAGGGCTTGATCGATCGCCATCAATTCAGGTTGCAATCTTGCCCGCAGGTCACGAGTTGTGAGTTTATCTCTATTTCAGATGATTTTCAGAATACCACTACCACCGCTTCTGTAGCCTTTATAGATTGAACTATCGTTCCAATATTGAACCTTGCCCTTGCAAAGGTGGCGAAGAGTTTCCAAAGCTGTTGTTTTGCACAATTCCACGGGTTGATCTTTTTCCGTATTTCGTAAATAAGGCTGGGTCGAAATTCCACATTCCAGTCTATGTTCCATGGTGCGAATGAAGCAACTATGAAGAAGATCCAGATGCACCCTATCGCATATGTTCCGTTCAACGTACAGCCGGATCCTGAACTTCTGCATGTCAAGATGTGAATACAGCATAGTAAACATATGCCCTGCAGCTCGAAAAATCGCCAGGCATAATCAATGAACGAGCTTAAGCCAATCAAATGTCCAAAATTCGACCATCAGAAAATGGACAACACGTCATCCAATCAGCAGCAAAGACCGCCTCTGCCAAAAAATTCAGAATGCTCACGCTCAGCTGCTAACAAAATAGTTCTTTCTGAGCTGGTGTCCACAACACACGGGTTATCAATAGGTCAACGAACAAAGTCAATCTTGAAACATGAAAAAGACTTTACCTATGCATAATGGCCGCGTTTGCAAAACAGTATATATATATAAGGTCTCTGATCAAAAACAATCTAGCAAAACCTGAAGAAATTTCACTGAAAGAATTAGGAGGAACCATCATAAACTAAGTCCCCAAATCCGTACTGCAACAAATAAATCCTGAGATCAAAGTTGTCAAAAAGCAACTATGAAGAAAATCAAGATGTACCCTATCGCAGCCTGGTTCAAAAAACACAGTCGGCTCATGAACTCTTATGTGTAGAGATGCGGAAACAGGAAAGTAAATATAAATATGTCCTGCTTGTCAACAAAAATCGCAAGACATTTTACATGTGTTCAAGTATCCCATCCACCCGACAGATCTCTCGCATTTGGATATACGAAAAATCCCGTGGCCGTCACGCATTTTCTAGGAATCAACGTAGACGAAATTGTATGATGATGAGCCCTCCCTGGCCAAAACAACAACATTGTATCCAATGCAGTAATAATAGTATATATATATAATAAGCATTACGTAATGCATCAGTAACAAGAGTATTTTTCGGTATCAAAAATGCCGCCGCTTCGGGCCTCAACGAAACGCCGAAAAATTATTCCAGAATAATGGCACACCATGTCTGGTAGTTAGATAACGTTTGAGAAACAGAACACTGACAAAGGAAAAATATAATCAGAGTAAGACAGTACATAATATGCCCACCGCTCCAGTCTTGTCATGTTCGGCGGCGACAGGAATGATTTCTTCTTTGGCAAATTTTAGTGCCGTTGCCTGAATTTCTCGCTGTTGATCACTGAAATCTGAAACGGATTAATAATGTTAAGGAACTGTTTTGCTGCAATACCGCTAACCACAAAAACCCGCCCATCCACATCGCCAAAAACGTTTCAAGTATATCAGGGTTATGCTTCCAAAACTGAAATGCGTAACATTTGATAGCTAACAGTACAACTGATCACAGGATATTAGTAAGGTATTAAAAATATGGTAAGCAAATACTTGTCTAAGCTTACATCCGTTTGAGCTCAATTCCTTGTGTGGTCTTTATTTCTCAAACTTTTACCCAATTGCATAGCAATGAACTCTTTTTGTTGTCCTGAACGGCCTAGTCATTAGTATAGCAATCATATGTCTACTATTTTAAACTGCTTCAAATGCCATAATGAAGTTAGCAATTTCGCCACCATGAGGTTTCATTAATTTTTAAGTAATGCAGACTTGAAAGTATACGTTAACCTAACGATAGCGAAAAATAAATAAGCTAATTTTGTTGAAAATTTGCAGCAACGTTTAAAAGGGACAATTAATGGCATCATAAGATATTTTATACTAAAAAATAGTTAACTCAGCCCGCCGTGCAATAAAGATACTCCATGTATAAAATTTTTCTTTATATAGAATTTTCATGCGCTTTTTTCAGAAAAAAATATTTTCTCCGTTTGAATATTTCAGAATAAACCCTGACCGTAATAAATACGAAAAATCAAAAACGTATTAATTAAAAAAAATACTATTTCGCATAATTATCGGCCAGCCAAAGATGGGAATGGCACAATATTATGTGGTCGAAGCTTTAATCGCTCCGTCTACAACATGGGACGGCCACCAGTTGAACCGGAAGAATTTAAAAGACTGTAATCTAAAGTCAAAATATGTGTAACATAAAGACTGGTTGGAATTATATATATATATCAAGGGGAAATTTTTGTTATTTTTAGCCCCGAAAGAAAACATTTAGACGTGTTTAACCAAATTTGGAAAAAGTTAAGTCTGTGGCAGCGCTAGAAAGTACCTGATCATGCACTGGAAAGCCAAAATTTATACACTTTACATGAACTGGATGAACCTGTAGAAGGTCTAAATATATGGCAATCAACTGCCCTATTGGGAAAAGCTAGAAGATATAGAGCTATATCTTGGGTGTACGTATTCAGCAAGTTTAAAGATGCGAATCCCCGTGTCCATCAAATGTTTCCCTATGCTTTTTCGTCTCCAGCATTCCCGGTACCACCGTGTTCAACCATATTCATGATTAATTAATGTCCTTAAATTCATGTTTTTTTTTATTTTTAAACATTAATTACTATTATTTGTAATGTTAAAACCCTGTATTATATACCAATTGAATATATTTGTGTTACAGTTATAAGTGCATGAAAATATAGATATATTTACCATTACAAAACAAAGATTTGTTACGATATCCTCTTTGAGATGTCCCAAAAAATGAACACTCCAAGATTCCATCCACTTTCTGAAAGGTTGGTGAAACGCTAGTTGTACTAGGTTAGCTATGTAAGCTGCATACGTTTTTAGACAAATATATAAGTATATTACTACAGGAGGAACTTGTGAACTTTAAAATGCAGGACAGATAATAGCGGAATCACTCTCTCACAATTTGATAAATATATCTGAGTTTGAGGACAAGTCATGCTACTCTGTATTTTAATGACAGCATATAATTTTAAATACATGCTATCTCAATGAAATATATAGGTTTCGAAGATCTGAATCTGCAACTGCTTACGATAGTTAATAAAGCAAAATAGCACGTCATACCAAAACACATTCCTGCTCCAGAACTCGCTGCATGGGCGGTCTGTGCAGCGGTGCTGAAAAATCGTGAACAATGCTTTGTTACTTTAAATAACGACATATTATCAGAACTGAAAACAAAAGCAATAATATAGATATCGCCTAATGCTTTAACGAAGTACCCACTTTAGGCTATACTAGTCACCCACTAGCGAACTTTCGGAAAACATGAAAATTAAAATTTTGCAACCTTTAATGGTGGTGGACGTTTTGGCCAAAATAGCGCGTTTCTCCCATGACCATATTATCTCACAGTACACTTTCATAAACATCCGATATACATCGTCTCTATACATTGGCGACTACTTTCCCAGTAATTGAGTATAAGCTGGTGCCTCCGTGGTTGATGCATAAGCATTTAGAAACTTCTTGTGAATGGGGACGATGATATCATCTTTAAAATCGTCGAGGTCACATGCGCTGATCCCATAAATATATTTTCAACATATTTGTTAGTCTGGCTATGCAAAATTTGTCCGCGCCTTGAGCATTCGGCAAAGATGCGATAGCTTGCGTTTCTACAGTGGCACTTTCGAAAAGTCTATCATTCAGACAACTTGGTTGTTGCTTAGTAAGCATGCCTCCAAAATATTCAGCCCATCTGAGCAGCCATTCAAACTTCGTCTTTAGTCTTACTTCACACTTGTCCGCAATAACTCTCGTAATGGTGATTCGTTTATGTCCGGTTATATAACGAATGCGAAAAGAGTTCTGCTATCACCGTTCGTGGCTGCGGTTTGCGTTTAAGCGGCTTTTTGCGCAAGCCAGGTTTTTTCCTTAGCTTTTTGGTATCGTTTAATTTGACGATTAAGAAAGTTAGTCTTGATTTGGTATGGGTTCGACTTTGTTCCTCATACAGCTTCAGCGTACGCATGGTTATTTAAGGTCTACTTCGTTTTCGTTTTATCGGGCACACTAGGTGTGCTGAATGTGTGACACACAGATTTGATGTTCGTCTATTCGGTATTCACTGTATGTTGATGATATTAGGAAATCATAACATACAGATGCCGTTGTCATATAGTTCAGTGCAGCCAAAAGAATCTAGTAACCCACGCCAGATTTTTGTGTTTCGGCCAGTTTCCGCATCGCAGTTAGCGGCTACAATAAGAAATATCAGTGGATTGCATGTGATCATAAAAACTGTCTTTCTCAGCCGGCGAGGAGCCGTCAGTTGGCGCATAAACGCATATTGAGATTGGGCGGATTCTATCTAATCGTGAAGCGCAACAAGAGAGAAATCTATAACATTGTCTGTATATTTAGTGTTCACCGCAGAGGTGACATCATGCTCATGGGTTTTGCCTTTGTATATGATTTATCGGTGGTACTACAGAAAACTGTGTCTCCACCATTGTAACACCAGATTTCTGTAATAGCTGCAATAACAATCTTGTTATTCAAAAGTTCATCAAGTATTAGCTCTGATCGGCCCGACCAGTTTAAGATCGGTACATTCCACAAACCAAATTGACAAAGTCTTCTCGGGTTGATTGCTGATAAACCGTCAACATCGCATACCCGGGATGCGGAAGCATTGTTGACGACTGTTCATGATAGTTTGAGAGGCTGTATTTTACAGGGATCGCCGACTCACCACACCTTCTGGATAGCACGATGCACACCTATTTTAGCCGGGGCTCACATACTTCCCCTGCTGGCTGTATCCTGAAGAGGACTTCCACCACGCATAGTCCTGAGCCGAGAACTCTACTCTGCTGTTGTGTCTGACAGATATATTTCCTGAGATTATGCTAACGTAGAACGTCCTAATAAATTCAGAGCTTTGCAAAATACTTCACCTAAATGCAATTGGGATAAAATCCAATTGCTTTCAGGTTGACTGAAAAGCTGGGCTGACGAAGGATTCGAACCAACTGCCTAATTGGATCCATACGGATCCACTCTACCAACTGAAACTGAGCTATCCTTGTCTGATTTCACTGCAAATATAATGTGGATACATTCGACATTCCCGTTTTTTCACTGACCATTTTTAATTTTATGTAGTATATATATAATTTTCATTGAATGGAGCGAAGCATTTTTGTTTTCGTCAGCCGGGAAAACTCGGTACCGTCTGTTTATCGAACTCCTCAATATGTACATGTTGAACGAGATCTGTATCGAGAATAATGTTCATAAAAGAGTCACATGATGCGGGCCAAGTATTGTCATGCCAATTTATGTCACCGTAATTAAAATCACCGAGTATTATTTTGTGAGAATATCTGCCTTGCTCCAAGTTGCTTAGTATGTTAAAGAATCGATGATTTATTTCTTTAATTTCGATAATGACCTATATGCACTAATAATAATTGCTGAATCGTTTTTCAGTTGGATTTCAGCAGCAACGATGTCCCTGTACTCACTTAAACCAAACGATGTTACGGCGATGGATTGATGTTTTGATGCAATGTATAAAAGTACACCACCACTCATTAGCAGCGGTCTGACGGAAACATCATAAAATCAGACAGAAAAAGTTCAGAGTCGGCAATATCTTTCCGGCCCCACGACTCATATACAGCAATCACATCGAGAGCGCGGCCTGCCATCAGAGAATTAAACAAAGCTAATTTGTTCATCACACTTCTGGCATTAAAAGATATGTAATGCAAACCATATAAATTATTTAGAGCACTATTTATTTGTGACGGGACCGGTAAGACGTTAGCACATAAACTGTGTATATTAAGCCCACCAGTATATGAAGGAGAAATTGTTAATACGTACATCAAATACGTACATGTGTAGCAGATAAAACATTAGTATTATTACAACAACTGTCAACAAAACAATGTTCCAGATCATTGTAATCAGTTATGGCCTTCCTCAAGGGACCGCAGACACAGGCCGCTGAGATACAATATCCGTACGTACACCATCTGCCCAGTTTTTATCAGTGATGACCAACGCCCATGTCTAATATATAAACGCCTTTTTCGATCCCTTGTTACATTTTTATGATTTTCCAGCAATTGTTTATCGGCAGTCACCTGATTTTTTGTTAAATCATCTTCAACACTGATATTTTGAAAATTACTATTTTTTAGAAGATGTGTTTTTGACATAGCGAGATCTTTTTGGGCTTTTGTACTAAAAAGGACTTTTACTGAGCAATAGCTGTACCTCTTTCCAACCCTTGCTACTACTTTAATATCCACGTCGGTTTCAGGATCGAGCTTCATTGTTGGCAACACATTACTAACCGCATTAGTATCTTCAGCCTTTCTAGCTAGCCCATTAGTGCCTGTTGCTTCAGGCAATTTAAAAATCATTATTGAGCGGAGCGAAGGGAAGGGTTTTTATTTTCTGTCTGGGAGTAAAAAGGTCGATGTCCGTCCGTTCGTTAGTTCGTTCGTTCGGTCCGACGGATCTCAAGAACCACTGAACCGATTTTAAAAAACTTTTTTGTTTGAAAGCCTATCATGTCAAAGTGTGCACCTGATATTTGGGATTAAAAAATTTTAAGTGGTTAATTAGTAATTAGCTAATTAGTTAAGCTTATGCAGCTAAAATAGAGAATTTTGCAATATTTGTGTTATTTATTGAAATAGAATCGTTTCGATCAAACCATTATAGGGTTTTTGGGTCGAAGAATTCAAATATAATATTTTTACCAATGATAAAGCCCTATGCCCTATGCAATGTAGTTACAAGAACATAAAATTGAGTACATTCGTAATGCCACAGCCCAAGCTTCGCTCACAAATGTAGTTCCACTACCGACAATATAGTATTATTTTTACCAAACTCATGTCACGTAATTCAGTTACCAAGTCGATACTAGTGAGCCCGGAGGCCGGTCATTAGAACGGGCTTCCAAATTATCAACACGCTGATTTAAATCTTCGGTGTTTTTCATGCAATCAAGGGTATTATTTAGGACACTGTTCACCTTCGGTGCACAGTGAGGACAATTCTAAGTAAACTGATTATCGCCCTTTGCCAATTCACTAGCAACTACAACAGATGTTTTAGCACTTACCCGATACAAAGGCAGGAGATCGTGGGCTCGAACCCACCCCAGCCCAACTTTTTAGCGGCTGCTCTTCATAAGTCTTCGAATTCAACCTCCCATCGCTAGACTCAAGTCGAAAAAATTCTCATCTAACAATATATGACTAGTAACTCTATCGAGATTGTAGGAAGTAGTGAAGCATATGTACGCCTAGGCCTTTTGCGTGCACAGCCAATCAGCTCTTGATAGCATACGTCGATATTATATATATGTGGATATTAAGCAATACCGCGCAAGTTAAAACAAAGCTAACACCGGCAATAAGTTTCCCATACCCGAAAAAATTCCAAGTGAAAGCTACCAGCCTCCCAGAACATCACAATAAAATTGGAAATTTTGGGTCGAGGAACCATGAAAGCACCATGCCCCGTACCAAGGGAACTATGAGTCGCAGAGCAAAACCAACACCGGCAATGAGTTTCCCATGCCCAAAAACCCCCAAGTCAAACTTTTCAGCCGCCCCAGACGTCAGAACAAATTTTCGAATTTTGAGTCGAAGAACCACGAGGGTGCCATACCTCAAAACCCATAACTCCAGAACAGAAGCCTTAATCGAAAAACAAAAAAGAGGGATCGGCATTTATCATATTACTAGGAAATAAACTAGAGAAAAATATTCGAAAGTTACGATAAAAATAGCCTTGCTTCTCTAAAGGATACTAAAATGGAGTAAAAACCCTCACTCTGATCTCTGATACTGAACCATGGGGGCGCCATACCCCCGTACCCATATTTCACACAGCAAAACCAACACCGGCAATGAGTTTCCTACGCCCAATAAAAACCCGAGTGAAACTTTTCAGCCCCCCAAGACGTCAAAAAATTTTTTCGAATGTTGGGTCGAAGAACCATGAGAGCACCATACAACCGTACCTCAAACACCATAATTCCACAACCAGAGCCTTAATCGAAAAACAAAAAAAAATGGGCATCGGCATTTATCATTTTGCTATGAAATAAAACCAACCGGAGAAACCAATTCGAAAGTTAAGATAAAAATAACCTTGCTTCCGTGCAGGGTACTAAAATGGGGTAAAATATGGCAAAAACCCACATTTTGAACCCTGTCCCCAGAACAAGACACCAAATAAAAAACGCTTGGGAATGTACACGGTAAATCGATTATGCCGGTTCGAATACGCCCCATGATCATGAAAATCGGTGAAGTCGTTCCTGAGTTATGGCCGATCACACACACACGGAATTTATAAGCTTTCACCGCTGCAACACACAATCTAAACTTCGTTACACTGCATTCTGATAACAAACGCTGCCGACATACTAATTTGGGCTAATATTTCAACTAGCAATGCCATTAAATACGGTGACGGTTTTAACAATACATTTTTATTGATAATTATTGCACATTAATAAAACGCCGTGTTATTTTATAGCATGTGCGGCAATAAACGAGCGTCAAGATTTTTTCAGATTGCTGTGGGTCAGGTTTATAGTAATAGACACAGCTATTCGATCATGTAAAGTCGGGGAGTTCTGTGTTCGAGATGTTACTTGATACTCATAGCATGACAGAATCAAGTCAAGATGAGGGCTGACGCAATTCCTACGGTTATATCTTCCGGTTTATATCCACCCCCTGGATAACGCGAACTCCAATTTTTGAAATCCCCAATATAGTGTACAGCGCTAAAATCATATATAAATTTCTACTTATGTTTTACTATTTGTCTTGTACTTTAAGGTTCAAAAACGTAAATGCTCGAGGTCCGAGATTTCAAAATCATGAACAATTTTATCAAATTTTTTTGAGAAAAATTGCGATATTTCAAAATTTGAGATCAAAGGTTAAGCTCAAACATTTTGAGTAAATGCTTATCGTCCATGATTTCCTACAGGAATATTCTCGAAAAGTTTGAATAGTGTTCACACGTTCAAACTAGCAAAGAAATGCACAAAAGATGTTTTCGAATGTTGATCAAAATTTGAGCAAAAAGTTTGAGCGTGTGAACATCCCTTTAGAGATCAGCATTCGCCTTCCCAGCGGAGGATGGAGGCGGGGCGGAGGAACGGACGAGCGTCCAACACCGCAGGAGAGTGTGACCCCCACACCCAGGTGCTCAGACATAGTCCAGCGCTTAAATCGTTGCGAAGTCAGGCGGCAGGATCTTTGCATAGAACTGGACAGATCCAAGGAACGCCCGGATAGTTGAGGCATCATTCGGTTCTGGCATTTTCAAGACGTCGTTGACGCTAAGTCATTTGGCAATCCTTCGCTTGAAAGAATGTATCCCAGAGCTCATCAAAGCAACACTTTTCCTGTTGGAATCGTAGACTTTTTCGTGGAGACGTTGAAGAAGATGGTAGAGGTTTTCTTTGTGCTGTTAGGCAGTCTTCTACCTGAATATCGTCGATTTAGATAACCACACCGGGGAGATCTTGAGTAAGTTGATCCATTACTTGTTAGAAGTAGCCAGGTGCAGACTTGATACCAAAACGGCAATCGATTCTGATTTATTGGATGGTTGCACCAGGCTTGCATTTCTTGTCGCTCCAGAACTTGAATCTTTCTAGGAAGGTGAAACGCTTGTAATTAAAGTGATCTTTCATGATTTGACCATTTCGTCTGTTTTGAAATCGTAGATGTCTTGCGGCGATAACTGTTGACAAGCCAGATTAGTCAACAGTTTGTAAGTGGTGACGGATTGATTGGTGGGGAAAACTTGAGGCTTCCTGACGTCTGCAACAAAGTAGGCTCCGGGGTGTAATGGTCGGTCCACACATCAGAAGTTAAATGGAATGCAGCGAATGTTGGAGTTACAGCAGCCGGTGTGACGTTGGTGTTCAGCCTTGCTCCGGTGCCAGTCTGGAGTAGCTGCAGAAACCCGTCTTCCATCCGTTGTTGCTGTTGTTCCATCCGTTATTGATCTTTATTTTACTGACGATCTGTATTTGCCATCTGCTACTGTTCTATCTGCAATAACTGACTCATCAGCTTGACCCATTCGCTGAGTTCCGCCATGATTTACGATCATTCTTTTAAATCCGGAGACGTTCGGGATCTTGTCGGGTCTTGACCAGGATGCTTCTACAATTGGTTTTTGTTGTATCGGAGGATCGGAGAATAGGAAAGCACAAGGACTCGTGAGTAAAATAAAGAGATTTATTTGAAAACAAGTAGAAAGCAAAACAAGCAGACGGAAATGCACTATTTGCACAGTCGCTATACTTGGTACTCACGGTACACTGATTACCACTGCTGGGCCGCATGTATATACCCGAATACACATATAGCTAGAAAATTCGAGAAACATATAAAGAAAGTGAAATTTCTAGAATGTTCCTCGGTCACTGTTGTAAACAAACTCAGCGTGGAAGGTTCGAGAACAAATCAATAGTGTTTTCGAAGAATAATCTGGAAAAGTCATCGCCATGACAGTTTGCAGTAAATTTTATTACAGAGCTTCGGGTATTTAAGTATAACAGAAACTGATCAGTCGGCTACGGGCTATCAAATATTAATAAAACTATCGTCGACGTGGAAAACATGAAATTTCGGTTTGTTGTTAGAAAAACGTCGAAGGCTAAGTTTGAGCATATTTGCATGAAAGTAAACAAACGCGGTCGGGCCTAGTGCCTAGGTGTTCAAGGTTAGTTGGTTCAGGAGGGTAGATGGTCTCGGCGGGATTGGGATGTGCGGTGAGGTGGCGGAGATAGGGTCGGTGTGGTAACCAAAATCAAATTATTTCCCGCTTCCCCAATTATTTCCAATACTCGCTTAAAATTTCAGTAATAATTGAACATATTTGCCAAAATTTTCAAGGAGAAGAATTAGCATTGGAAGCGAGATAAGGGACGCGTGGGTAAGGATGGCTCGATGGGCTTGATACTCATGGGAACAACCTCCTACCATCATATCGGCATCGTAGCCACTGCAACTGATTCATTTAGATCGTATACCGTGAGCGTGAACAGGATCTAAGTCGCCTCGCGCTTCCACTTCGGAATTCGATCCTAGATAATTATTCCAGTTGGGTCTGTGTGTAGCATTTCGGCGGAACCCGTGAGTTGAATTACAAAAAGATAATGTGTCTGTTTACAAAAAAGGGGACGCTACATTCACTGGATACCTACACGAACGGCCTGTTACAGTTCACACAGCAGGGAATTTAAACCCCTGTATACGCCGATCCTTTCACGTACTTACAGCTATCGATCCTTGGGGCAGCACCAGCTGAACCCCCTTCGCGAGGTGTATACCTGCGCGGAAATCTTTCACAATCGATCCCATAACGAAGCGAAAAGCGAAGAAACGAAAAGCCACCGAGCAAGCGAAAACAACGAACAGTTAATACTGAAAGGTCAAGCGTCGGAGCCGGTCAGTAGAGTCGACCGAACTCCGCGCTGCCGAAGTCAAACTGATTCCAAGATTCGACGCGTTGGTCGTAACCTCGAAATTTTCGCCTGTATGTTATGATGGCGATTTTGTCGCCGTCCAATCGTTGTCGGTCGGGCAACGCCCATTTTTCTTGGGTTTTAGTTCAGTGTCCAATTGGGGACACTTCCGGAAATTTGAATCTTGACGGCTACCGTAAACCGTCGATGTCCTTAAAGAGAGTCGGCTTCAATTAAATTCGCTGAGTTTAAGTTTGAATCTTCCGAGTACTCGGAAGTTGACCATCTGTGATTTTAGTCCAAATTTTCCCAAGAAACGTAGATTTTGAAGTCCCAATTTCCCGTCCTCATCGCCGGATGTCCAGCGAAATCAGATCTTAAACTAACAAGATTTAAACTGTTTCCGGTCTCAGCCTAACTTAAACTATCGCAAATACTTTTGGGTCACGCAATTTCCTTCTTCAACCCCAATTAGCGTGACAATCTGCTTGAATTTTGACTGTTTATTCTTCCCAGCCCATCCGAGTCGGCAAACATCAGCTCGGCCTTTGTGGTTTTCGACTTGCCGCTCTCCTAATTAAGCTAAATTGAATTTAGAAGGTGACCCCAACTCGCTAGAATACGTTAAAACGTTTAGAAAAATCAAGCTAATTTCCAATTTTCAGACTAGTATGTGGTTTTAAGACCGCGCCGTGGGGAACCACCGGCGGGAGCGTGCCCGTCTCAAGACCAGAGACTGGGTAAGTCCTTATGTATTCCTAATTGCTCAGGGACCCTGCTCAAGGGCCCCCAGAGTCCGCGGGAGGGCCCTAAATTCGCCCCCCGTTCGTCCTGTCCGTCTATACTTTGTCCGTCCGTAAAACTCTGAAATTTTATCAATTTTTGTATGTTTTGTCCCCGTGCGTCCTCGTTTACGTCGTGTCCTTATACAGATATATATATATACATATATATGTAAATATGATACATACACACGTAGATACATACACATACTACACACAGTAGACACAACGGCGTCCTGAGCGACAGAAAGGTCGCTCAGGATAGATACAAACTCAAAGCAAGCGCAGCAGACACAACAACAACGACAAAAGAAAACCGACCAGAAACGTCGGTTAGAGAGAGAATGAGGACAAAAGCGAAAGGACAGGACGAACGGGGGCGAGTTTAGGGCCCTCCCGCTACTCTGGGGGCCCTTGAGCAGGGTCCCTGAGCAATTAGGAATACATAAGGACGTACCCCAGTTGGTCGAGAACGGCACGTTCCCGCCGGTGGTTCCCCCCCGGCGCGACTTTAAAACCACATACTAGTCTGGAAATTTGGACCAGCTTGATTCCAGACGTTTAAGGTATCCTCGCGAGTTGGGGTCACCTTCTAAATTCAATTTAGCTTAATTAGGAGAGCGGCAAGTCGTAAACCACAAAGGCCGAGCTGATGTTTGCCGACGGGATGGGCTGGGAAGAATAAACAGTCAAAATTCAAGCAGATTGTCACGCTAATTGGGGTTGAAGAAGGAAATTGCGTGACCCAAAAGTATTTGCGATAGTTTAAGTTAGGCTGAGACCGGAAACAGTTTAAATCTTGTTAGTTTAAGATCTGATCCTTCGCTGGACATCCGGCGATGAGGAGCGGGAAATTGGGACCTTCAAAATCTACGTTTCTTGGGAAAATTTCGAGCCTAAAATCTCTGATAGTCAACTTCCGGAGTATGAGTCGAAGATTTCAAACTTAAACTCAGCGAATTTAATTCGAAGCTCCTCCTCACTTTAAGGCACAATCCGAACTTAAATCAACGGGCATCCGTCCAGATTTCAAACTTCCGGAAGCCTGTCCCCCCAATTGGACACTGAACTAAAAAAACCCATAGAAAATGCCGCTTGCTTGTTGCCTGCCTCGACTGATAACCATCGGATGGCTAACAAAATCTGCCATCTAATTTTAACATACAGGCGAAAATTTCGAGGTTACTTGACCAGATTCGCGTCGAATCTTGGAATCCAGTTTGACTTTTTCCGGCAGCGCGGAGTTCGGGTCGAACTCCACTGAACGGCTCCGACCGCTTGACACTTTCAGTATTAACTGTTCGTTGTTTTCGCTTGCTCGGTGGCTTTTCGTTTCTTTCGCTTTTCGCTTCGTTATGGGATCGATTGTGGAAGATTTCCGCGCAGGTATACACCTCGGTGAAGGGGGTTCAGCTGGCGCTGCCTGAAGGATCGGATAGCTGTAAAGTACGGTGAAAGGATCGGCGTATACAGGGGTTTGAATTCCTGCTGTGTGAACTGTAACAGGCCGTTCGTGTAGGTATCCAGTGAATGTAGCGTCCCCTTTTTTGTAAACAGACACATTATCTTTTTGGATTGAGTCACGCAATTCCGCCGAAATGCTACACAATATCCTCAACTGGAAATAATTATCTAGGATCGAATTCCGAAGTGGAAGCGCGAGGCCGACTTATGATCCGTGTTCATGCTCACGCAGACGATCTAAAATGAAATCAGTTGCCAGTGGCTAACGATGCCGATATGATGGTAGGAGAGTTGTTCCCACTAGTATCAAGCCCCATCGAAGTCTAACCCTTACTCATGGTCCCGTTATCTCGCTTCCAATGCTAATCTCTTCTTCAAGCCTTTTCGTAAAGATGTTCAATTATTACTGAAACTTTTAAGCGGAGTATCTCTGGAGATCCTTTTCCGGGAAAGCGGGAAAATAAGATTTGATTTTGCGTACCACACCGACCCTATCTCCGCCATCCTCACCACATCCAAATCTGCCGAGAACCATCTACCCCTCCCGAACCAACTAACCTTGAACACCTAGGCACTAGGCTCCCGACCGCGTTTTTTGCTTTACTTTCATGAAATAGTGCTCAAACTTAGCCTTTGACGTTTTTCTAACAACAAACCGAAATTTCATGTTTTCCACGTCGACGATAGTTTTATTAATATTTGATAAGCCCGTAGCGCGACTTGATCAGTTTCTGTTATACTTTTAAAATACCCCGAACCTCTGTCACGAAAATTTACTGCAAACTGTCATGACG
>JASANE010027036.1:0-10809 GCA_030248225.1 Trileptium ribeirensis
TTGTGTTGTAAGAAATGGAGTACAATTATTATTACGAACCATTGTCTTGAGGATGGAAACTACAGTACCCGCCAAAAATGACTGTCGCTCGCTCGCGACTCGCTCGACACTCGCTCGCGACTCGCTCGAAATAAATTTGTTCTAAAAATAGAATTTTCTATTAATTTAAATAGTTGCGAAATCTCGAGCGAGCCACTCGCTCGCGACTCGCTCGAGACTCGCTCGCGACTCGCTCGAACTCGCTCGCTCGAAATGCGACGGTCATTTTTGGCGAGTACTGTAGGTAAAAATTTGACCTTACCAAACGTTAATAAGACATAATTAACCATGAGATTTATTTGAACATTACTGTTCATGACAAGAGCTGCGGCGCAAATGGATGGCTGTGCAATAACTGTTGGTGTACGCGAAATGTAACATCCTATGTATATTAACGTCGTATATCTGTTTTGTCTATGTACAGTTACAATAAGAATTAAGTGCTCAAAAATCGGTCGAAGCTTCGTTCGATTTTGATCGTTTGCATTTAAACGAAAGTCGACTAATTTAACAAATTTCGATTGCGTCAAAATAAAAAAAAATAATAAAAAATGTTAGTTCGCGTTTGATTTAACGAATTTTGATTGTGTTGAAAAAATATTTTTTGAATGAAAAATGATGGTTTGCGTTTAATTTCACGAATTTCGTTTAACCGAAGATCGATCGATTGCGATTTCGTTTGCGTTCGATTTTATAAGCACTTAATTCTGATTGTAACTGTACAGTCGCAAGTGGAGCACGGGTACACGCATGCTAACGTGTTTAACGTCATATATCTTTATTGTCGATCAACAGTCACAAGTAGAGTACGGGTACACACAAGCTAACGTATTTAACGTTCTAGATTTTTCATTGTCGATGTACAGTCGCAAGTAGAGTACTTGTACACGCAGGCTAACGAGTTTAACATCCTAGATCCTTTATTGTCGATGTATATAGACAAAAGTAGTGTTCGGGTACTCGCACGCTAATCTGTTTAAGATCCTAGATCCTTTATTGTCGATGTACAGTCACAAGTAGAGTACGGGTACACGCACGCAAACGTGTTTAAACACACAACCCCGTTTAATGTAAACACACGCAAAATCACTGAAACAAAAAAGAAGCATGTTTAACCTTTCATGCCGGAATTAATTTGTGTAACGTGCAATGTTTCACAAGCTCAAGCCTGCGCTAGAGATCTAACCCGGGACGTACGAGCGAAACTTGTATACACAAACCACTGAGCTATCCGGGAGCTGTTGCTCGGTTCCTTAAGGAACCTAAGTAAGTACTCAGTAAACAAGTTTCGCAATGTGCGTTAGGTCCATTTGGACCTAACAGGCATGAAAGGATTAAACGAGCATACTCTCGAATCCGTTTAAACCAGAGATATAATAATTTTACGTGTGAAACCTGATATGCAGTTGTTATAACACGTTAAAGTTTTACTGTAAGCTGCAGTTACTGTCAAAATTAAGTGCTCAAATAATCAAACTACATAGGTTCGCATTGATTTCCATTGCTTTCATTTAAACGAGAATAGATCGTTTGCGATAGTTCCCACGTTTGTTTGGTTGTTCTGGCAATATGGAATGATTTATGCTGAACGTATTTTATGTTAAACTCAATCGCCAATTTGTGACTAACAAATGGAAGTCTGGTCGCTTGCGCTTAACTGAAAATCGTTTGAACTTTTTCGATTGCGTCTGCATTCAGGGTTTGCAAGTACTTAATATATTCTGGTTATAACCATACAAATGCCACATAGTCTAAAAATTTTTTTAAGAAAAATACATTATGATTTAATAAATTGATTCGAGAGTTGTTATTAAAGTCAGCTGTGAATACACACGGCACGATACGTTGCAATACGTACAATGCCGACCTATGCTCTTTCTTCTGAAGTTATACTAATCTGTATATGCAACGTTATGCCTTGCCTGATCTAAATATTCAGAAGAAAAACTATATCCCATTGCGAGACTTTTTTATAAAATCATGTAGTGAAAACGGAACAAGCTTTCTATCAACATGGACATGAAATCACTTTAAATAGATCAATAATTATGTATACATAGTTACGGACAGAGATAAAATCAATTCGTTTGCGAATATTTTGCGAGAAATTAGCGAATAGTTCTTGAACAAAAGTCAACTTCTCGTGAACCGCTCGCGAATTAACAATTATTTTGTATCAGTATTAACAGCACATTTTGATATAATTGATCGTGACTGGCAGCTAATTCATATTTCATGCAACATTCTTCAAATAACACGCTTATACAATTGTTACAAAATTGGATCCACAATATAAATTTATAATACAACTACACATGAGGCTATAATAATATAACTAATAATTAGTATCATACCAGTGCTTACGCATTTTTAGCGAGGGACGTTTTGGTGTTTTAGTGACTGTTTAGTCAGTCTCTGAGTCAAACTGAATATTCTAAATAGCTACATTTTAAACCATAATCCTGTTGGTGGATTTAGAAATATTAACAATACTAAATAGATTATTGGTTCCATCCAATTAAACCAATACAGCTATTTCTTGGTAAGATTGTCCTTAAATTGCATTCACAATGCTTGCAGTTTTATATTTAAAGTGGTTAACATCGGTAGATAAATGGGTATATCCACCTCATCCAATTTGAGTATTTCCTGAAAACGCTGTCTATCACTGAACTTACGATGGTTGATGATGAGCGCTGTTTTGTAAACGCATGTCGTTTTAACGCAATCAGTTCCTTCGAGTCGAAGCACCCGAGTACCAAAAACCAACCTTCGTCTTTAGCTTTTGGAAATCGTGGGGCGTACGCGCGAGTTTCCCGTCTCTGAAACAGGCTAAACATTGTCTATGTCCATTCAAATACATCGCAAACATCAATTACACTGCTCCTATTTAAATGGGAATAAAACCAAGTAGAATAGCATGTTATATCCTAAATATTCGGCGCAAAAAGTAACCAAAGTTTCGATAAACAGGCTAATTTCTTATCAGGACATAAAATTTGGTGGCATGCTCACAGTTCTAAAGTTTCGACATAAATTATAACATCTCGTTGAGCTTGTATGTAAATAAGTTCAATTTGAAACTACTATTAGTCAACTATTCGCCATAACATCCATTTAATGCTCCCTTCGCTGAAAATTTTGTCATAGGACATGAACATGTGCCCCATTGTTCAGAACCATGGCGCGCCGGCTATTGCCTGGGGCATCAGAAGCTGCCACTCATGATTCATTCGGGTCGTGGAAACCTTACTAATTTTCAAAATTCGGTTAATCTTACTAAAACACTAAAACAGAGTAGACCCAGAAACACTGCCAAAGGCTATCACAAGTTTTCTACCACTATTTTACGTTACTTGAACAGATGATTAATTTAGAATGACATATTTGCCAATAATTTTGTCAGTTATATGACAATAATTTGGACCAATAATTATGTGCATAATGAAAGTGTTTTGACGTCCACTGGTCGGTATATTTACAGTGGGGAAGGAAAAAATATTGCCAGGAACACTGTACTAGACGGAGCTTTAATCTTGCCAGAAAGCAACGGAAATGACAGGCTGTCACCCGGGAGAAGCCACTATATACACATAATTATTTAAAAGCTACACAAACAAAAAATATATCAGCACATTATGTTATATATCTATAGGCATGACACATACACATGTATATATATTATTGATTTATACACACTCGCCGATAGAAATAAACGTAAAATAAGCATAATCGATAAACTTGTATCGAAATTTCGATCGATGGCGACTAAAGGCAATTTCGATTAAACGAAATTTTAATCGGTTTCAATCTTGGTGCAACTAAATAAATTTCAAATATTTATAAAAAATTCGGTTAATTTCGACTAACGTTACTTCGATTGACTGCGATAAAATGCAATTTCGTTCGATTGGGAGGGTCATTTCACGCTACGATGTCCTTCTGAACCCAGAAAAAATGACTAATGAATTTTTTGGCTCCGATTATCTTCATTTTTACACCCTATGACCAAAAAACGTCAAGGATCCCCAATTTGAGGTCGTTATAGTAAATTTTTTAACCGTTTTTATGCTATGGCTTCCCAAATACTACCATGATCGTCAGCAAGGTACCATAAAATGGCCTCTGGTAGTGCTCCAGGTTGCATCCAGCCCTTGATTTTGTGATCGTATCTCGTGCAGCCGGTCAGCGCGGTCAAAATGACGTTATGCGGAACTCCGTATATCAAAAATTAAGCTTTTTATGCCTATTCTTGGGTCAAATTTAACACTTTTAAAACACGGGGGTGCCGATTTATACCGGTTATTAAATGGAAACGAAGCAGCCATAAACGGTAGCTATTTATATCGATAGTTTAGCCTGGGGGAAGTGTTATGCAAAAAAATTCAAAACATACCCTTTGCCAGATATGTTAGAATGCCGGAAGTAGCTGGTGGTCGGGGGGGGGGGTAAATGCAAAAGGGCCATTCGACCGTGTTTAACCAGCATAGTTAACTTGAAAACGGCATGTAACAAATTCAGATAGCACAATTTCCACTCTGTAGGGTACAATATGGCAGCCCATATCAACTGCCAGTGTACATGCCTGAAACCATGGTCGGGGGGGGGGTAAATTTAGAATTTTGGAATTTTTTCAAAAAATAATTTTGCGACATGTCGTCCAAATGTATTGCCACAATGTATTATGAACCAAAAGCGTGAAATTTCCTCGAAATAACATCATATGTTCGATTTTTCCACATTTTGGTGGTGGTCGGGGGTGGGTAAAAGTGTGGTCGGGGGTGGGTAAAAGTGTGGTCGGGGGTGGGTAAAAGTGTGGTCGGGGGTGGGTAAAAGCCTGAGATCAACAGATCGGGCGCGAGATAGAGCTCAGGTCGTTTCACCATTCGCTTCGTGATTGGAAAGAACCATAACAGGCAAATTAATTGACTTCTACTGAGTCCACCATACACCTAACTAGCAACGGTCGGGGGGGGGGGGGTAATCAAATGTGCTAAAATCCACCTTTTGACCCTAGAGATGGGGTAAGTAACAGCAAGCACCTGGGTTAATATTTTTTCAAAAGGCACCCAGGGGACAGGTATGATATATGAACAACGTTTATGTACCATGCATAAGTAACGAGCAATGACCAAAAGAAGAATTTGGTCGGGGGGTGGTAAAACTGGGGTTCATGCCATATCAACAGCTGTCACTCTCCATGATTGGAGTAGATTTGAAAATCGTGCAATTAAAAATGTTGTGTAGACCTGACTAATCCTGCATAGAAAAGAATTTGGGCCATAACTTCGAACACGGAGACACGACACTACCCGAAAAAAAGAGGTCATAAAATTAGTCATTACGATTTTTGTCAATTTGGGACTTATGTGGATGTCCAGCCGCTTACGGCGTGCGTGAAGCCGAAAATTTTTTTGTTTGAACTAGCTAACTAATAACGCTTCCTAGCGTAAATAACATTTTTACCAGTTCCCTGCACGTTTATGTGCTACTGGCCAAAATATCCAGTTTTACCCCCCCCCCCCGACCAAAAGGCCATCGTAGCGTGAAATGACCCGGGATTTCGATTGCACTTATTTACATGCCCTGTTATATACACAATATCGACTGTGGTACTCCTACAGCTAGATCCTGGCTCTGATTGATAATAATGATACCGGGTAGGAAAGCGGAGCAACAGTCTGGTTTATACACCCGTCCCTTCCCCGGGATGCCAATATCCGTCGGCCTCAACCCCCAATACGACGGTACGCTAGCACAAGATTATTATAATATAACCAAAAACGTAGACATGTTTCACAGCGGCTATACGACGACAACATGTCCCACAAGCGCCCCACAATCATTCACATCAAAGCGCTTTTATTGCAAGGCGTATACTACCAATATCATAATAATATATGTTTGCTGTTGATGAAGGATTTCCATCAACCTCAAGGTAAAGAGTTTATGTCGTTAAAAAGCAGGCAACTGCGTTTCCTGTTAACAACGTACATCCAAAAATTGTGTAAATAACTAAACTTAGCAGTACTGATCAACTAGTGAAAGCCACATAAAATATTCCAATCATTTTAGAGCACGTCTCCGCGTAAAAATTTATCCTTCTGAACAACATTACTCACAGTATACGCTATACCAGCCAGAAATGACTATCGCTTTTCGAGCGACTGCGCATACATCGAGCTACGAGTCAGTGCTACAACATGTTTCGAGCAGCAACAGAACATTCAACGAACGCCGAGCGCATATCGAGCGAGCAGCAGCCATGTTCGGCTGGTACCGCATAGAGCGGAAAACCGTCTTTGTCAGTCTCGAGACCGTTTTAGATTAACTGCCGATCGTGCTAGCTAAATTCACGATGTCCAACCTACAGTAATGTTCAAAAAAAGCTCAACCCAATTAAAATATATTCAAATTTTGATCACATGTCAGTCGGATTTTGTAAACTTGTAGTACTGGTTTTGTTCCAAAAATCTCGTTTAGTCTACATCGGAAATCATTGGAAAGTTTAAAACGTCATTCGACGGTTCCATTGACATGGGAAATTATTTTTGACTGTGACTGTCTCAGCAACAGAATGACTAAGAATTTTTGTTTCGAGTCTAACCGTGCTCGCCAACAAGTAATTGATTTGCTAAAAGCGCAATAACGGCGTGCACGATTAAAGCGGAATATTATTACGCGCGATGAGTAAACCAGATAAAATAGATTATTAGGTTAGGGATAATATAATTGAGTGTAGCAAAGAATGTGCCCGTTACACGGTACCTCTCTAATTATACCTCCATCCGAAAAAACCTCTGAAGCAATCCCAGCTTGAAAAGACAAGAGATCAGAAAATTCAGAACATACATGGGTATTGTAAAAACTTCAGCCTGAGATACTGAAGTTAAACTTCCCATGAACACAATGTTTTGCTACAATGTTTAGTGCTTAAAAATCCGCTGAAGATCAAGTTAATTCGTATACTTATGACCAACCTATATCTAGGCTGACATTTGTAGTCCAAACTTAAAAAAGTGAGAATTCGTATGGTCCACCAATATTATATGCATATATAAGTATTGCTTGAAACCATGAGGCTAAGCTTACTAAATTCATATTTTTTAATGAACTGTTCAACAAAGAGCCTTTCTAAATTGCCATGCACATTATGTTAATTCATGCGATGTATAGCAAATTACTAATGGCAATAAATTCCTTCATAAACATAAACATAAACTCAGACCATAGCTACGATGCTTCTAGGCCAATTAGGCTTTGCAACGCTAAATCTAGCATCATATCACTGGGAACACTAACAATGAAATGTATCAATACATCCCCACGACCGTTCTATAAACCCCATAGCTCATTAATGTGCTGAAAGACTGGTCCAAACCTCTGGATAACTAGTTTCTGCAGAGGAGATTTATGTAAGAATATTATTATGCGTACTGACTTACCATATCATAGCTGTTAATCCCCTGCATTATTGACTATTACAAACAAAACTGAAAGCTATTTCAACTTTCCCAAAGTAAATAGCTACATTATTTGTACAAAGTTTAGTGCTATCTTTTAATTAAAACAAAATAACCAACTTAAATAACGATACCCTATTCAGGCGTCGAAGATCAATTGATAGCAAATATTCCTGGTTAGCGTGAAGAGAAATCCAGTTTTGACCCACTACGGACTGGCTTTCTAAAATAATAACGAAAGCAATAGCTGTACAATGTTGCTGCAATTATTCTGCTGCTAATTTAGCGTAGATTTTTTAAGCAATTTTCAGGTTTTAGGACAGAATTTTTAATACCAACGATGTAAAATGACACAAAAACAAAAACGTCTAACTGTGGATCTTTCTAGCTCTCATCAGCGTAAATGCCAAAGGTTCATTTTACTGGAAAAATTAAATTTACAAGAACAGTTTTACCCTCAATGACAGGATTTCACATAGCGGTTTATATTTGATTTCTTACAATAACAATATGGACGAACAAAAATATATTTCCAGCGTTCGATGGTAAAATTTCCGTTCTTAGCGATTTCCGGTTTTCCATTCATAAAATTTTTAGCGTAAGAAAAAAACAGCACCCGCCTAAAATGACTGTTGCTTGAAACTCAGTTCTAAAACACTAATTTCAATACTTTCGGAATCTCGGCAAGGACTCGCATGAAATACATCCATAATTTCTGAAGATTATTGTATTATCACGAGTTTTAGAATAAGTACAACTAACCTCTGAGTGGTGTCATATTTCACAAAGCCACAACCACACAACAAGCACACAGACAAAATTTAAAAGCGAACTTATCACTGGCTTGGTATCTTCAATCTACCCTCGTTCAGTTATGAGAGACACGTTTGGTTTGGCAGCTTCTTATTTTTGCTTGTTCATAACTTTTAACTAGTGGTGGTATATGGGGTTTCGCTAAGCCCAAACTTTTAGAGGATATGCTGGCTTCTTCAATATGCAAAAATTACTTGGGGGGTTATAAACTTGGGTCTTCCAGTACGAAACTGGTGGATCTGAAAATACCTGAGGGAGATTCCCCCAGTTCATCTGAGCACCATAAAGTACTATAATCTGGAAATGTAAAAATACTAATTTAACGCCTAATTTTCAACCTTAAGAATGTAAAATGAATTTTAAGCCTTTTTGACTTCGCAGAGAAAAATTTCGCAATATTTTAGCCAAAATAGTAAAAAATTCACATATTTTTTAGCGCATCCCCAATTTTTATGCCACACAGAAAAGTACATTGGAATGATCTGGGGATACCAAAACTTACGTGGGGGCATGAACTGGGAAAGATTGAAACACCATCGTTCTTGAAAATTATTGACCAAATTGGCTTCAGTTTATTACGTAATTTCACGCTTTTGTTTCAAATACAAGCCGGCAAGGGGTAAACCATCGTGTAAGTTTTTGTTCTAACAGCGATCCAGAATTTGTTTTCCTGATTAATTTTTCCACCATATTGATAAACATATCAACGAACGCACGTTGTTGAAGCGTTTGCATGTCCTCAGCGTTACGATACGATTACAACTGGATACAACAACGACTAAACGTAAATATTACCGGATATGACAATAGGAACCCGTTTCATTGACTTTTCGCCTTCCCACCATCCTTGCACTGCAAGCTCCACAGAAACCAACGGGAACTGATGCAGTACACTTCGAATCTAAAATGAATATATGTATAATTGCGGCTGGGAAAGGTTTACTGCGTTAATGACAGCATATAATTCTTGTCGCTACAATACGAGAAACTTCGCAGACTCCATGGTTACAGCCAACTCCATTGTAGCCAACATAGGCCTAAACGCTAAATTTGTAGTATTTCGATTTATCTACTTCATTTTTTAGCAAAAAAGTTTGACACTACTGATGCTCCTTGTGATTAGCACAAAAATGTCAAAAAAAATGAAAAGATATTAATGAGAAGTTTGTAATATTGGCCATAAAGAGATGTTTTGTTTGGCATATTTTATTGTCTGAAAGAAAATTGTGCAGTTCACTAATTTATTGTCGACAATCTGCGAATTTAAAAATCGAGCCACCTATATTTTTAAACCAAAACACACATTTGCCACGAAACAAAACAATAATGAAGAATAACTAAATATGCGTTTTAAGCCACAAATAATTACATTCGCTCACTAAATATTTAGCATTATCAGACACATTTATCATACTGACGTTGATGCGGTCAGATCAGTGTTGTACAAAATAAGTGGTGATGGTATTTTGGATATTATATATTAAGTTGTCCTACAAAATTTTGGGCTAACCCGAATCCATCCGCTCTATAAGTTTTGCTTTCCAGTGGTAAAAACTAATATTACAAGAAAAAAATTGATATTTTCTGAAATTCCATTTTACAAGCTGGAAACGTCAGAAATCGCTTAGGAACTGCTTTTAACATTAATAATGCAATGCATTCAAAACTGTACTTTGACAATAAATTTTTAGTTATGAGAGCTCACGGTTAATGCAAGCAGCCCGGAATGTTCTTGTGTCACCTGGTTCCGTACTAGGAGAACAATAATTTGTTTCTGCACAGCAAAAAATATTTTGGAACGGATGTACCAGCCAATAACCACAACGTATTTACTAAAATAAGAGTTATATATACAATTAGTAAAACTCACATTTTCAGGTTACTGCAAATACTTACATTGCACAACCATTATTTCTGACAAACAAAACAGCCGATAGAATAATACGCAAACTCAACAACTCTAACCTCGTCAGCATCTACGACATCACGAGTTTCGTAGCTTGCTTCAAGCTCAGGATCTGCGAATCCACGTGCAACTCTGACTAAGAAGTCGTTATCTTTGTTACAAACGGCGATAAGTTCAGGAATGGTTTCTATACAATGGCCGTGGTATCTGAAAAAACAGCTAAGGTCAGAAATAAGTGCAATCGAAATTGCAATCGGTAAAAATTTCGATTAATTGAAATCGAAAGACCTTTCGATCGATTATTTCGCCTTTATTTCTGGCATCGAGTGTAGCTGCTTTATTCTAATTAGCGTGACAACAAAAATAATAATGAAATATCAACGGAATTAAAATGACTTCATAATACTTTTTAATACACCGGATATAGTGTTTCGGGTTCGACAGAACCATGTGATCGGAAGGGAAGCAATTATTCCACCACTGACATACCGATCAGTATAGCTGCTGTCCTGTGTGATAAAAGTTTGCACAGTTGCGCGCGTGAACAGTTTGTGTAGTAAACAAAGTGCCAACGTTGAAAAGTTATGT
>JASANE010027037.1:0-12725 GCA_030248225.1 Trileptium ribeirensis
ACATAGAATAATTATATACGTTTTTCTGAATGCTGAATACGATTATTCCGCTATCTAGAGTCCAACACGTACATTTTATGCCTTTTCAGATGTTTTCAGTGGGTTTTAAGGTCAATGAACGCAGTAGGTTACGTTGAAGGTCAATGAATTTCCAGGGTATTGGATGTCTTCAGATGTATATATTGCGATTACGATTAAAAATAATTTATTGTCTTTTCGTATGTTGAATACGAAGGTTTAGTAAGCTAGGGACCAGCACGAACACTTTATGCGTTTTCAGTTGTTTTCTATGGGTTTATGGTCGATGGGAATTTATGTTTTTCAATGGGTTCAGCGTTCAAGTGTTTTTATGGTGGTAAATAAAATCAAACACAAAATATGTTACAGGTGATTATACATAAAAACCTATACATGAAACCACGTTTGCTTCGTTTCACATCCGTATGCGAGATACCAGTATAGTGCACTATGACCCAATGGTTGTTTAAAAACATTTACGCCATTTCGTTCAACAAGAATTAGCAAATTTGTATAAACGAAATTACTAGTGGTTGGATTAATCACTCGCAGTACTTGTACCTAACTGCAATTTCAGCATATTTTCTGTATCCTCTTTTAAAATAATACTTACTGCAACAACTATCGTGTACCAAAATATTTCGCCCAAATGTTATGATAAGAGATTCAAAAGTTATAGTAACTTTTTAACTATCTTACCGAAAGCTTTGAGTTTTCCAGCATTGAAATCTTCCAGCAAATTGAGCAAACCTTGTTCCATCATTCGTAAGTCGGTTTCGTCTATGAAAAATGCATTATGACCATGCCTAATTTTATCACCATCACCGCCCATCGGTGCGTCAACTCTGTGACTCGTATTATCAATATCAGCATTAAATTTTTGATTAGTAGTTTCTGCACTTGATGCAACGGAATGTGGAACAGTGGGATGAAACATGTTTGCTTCTTTGTCCTGAACGTTACTTTGTAAGATAACGTTATTTTCTACTACAGCACCGGGTATTTCAATTATTTCCAGTGTGTTTGGAACCCGATTACCTGGCCGAGCTGGTAAAATTTTACTTGAAAAATTTGCGGCCGTATTAGCCAGTGCGGTCCCGAAAATATTGGAAATAGTGGAAAACTTGTTAGAAGAGGAAGTAATATTGTTGTTAGTAGTAGTAGTAGTAGTAGAATGACTATTATTAGTTGATAAGGCGGTGAGTTGAATACCGCAAGGATTGTTATTAGAAATCTCACCAGAGCTATTAGATGTGATATCGTTAGTGGAAGCTCCTGAAAGAGTAAACACAACCCGACTCTCAAGAGCCCTCTTAATAATGCCACCACCATCGCTACTATTACTACAATTAATAGAGCTTCGTTTTTTGTGCGTCAACGATAATGCGCGGCGTTGAATCGTTGTGTCTGATTTTTGGGCTGATTCTGTTTGCAGATTGCAATCATACTGCTCGCCTCGCTGTCGAGCATTATAGACGTCAAAAGCTGACACGCTACGTTTGGTAAATATTTTGTTTGCTATAATAGCAGCCGATGGCGAACCTAGAGCGTTGTGCAAAAGCGAACTGCGTTTTCGCAAAAGCGCCCACTTTAGCTTACTATTTTTTGCTACCTCCATATCATTGCGTCTACCTCCCGCGGTGTAGTTTTTGGTTCCCGATACTTGAGTGCTTACCGCACCACTTAACATATGAGACGCGTTTTGTGAAGCACTGTCGGGCGTTATGGAGTCGGTTTGCTGCGAATGCGTACGTCCAAAAACTGGAATTGGAGACAGCGGTGGTAATGATACGGATGTTGGTGAATGATGATGAAAAGGCATTTTCGCCGGAAAAATGAACGTGCAAGGTGAAACAACCATAGTAGCGTCAGCAGCATGTGACGACAGCGACCTGTCACCAGCAACAACGGTCAAACACGAACAACCTAATAAGTAAATAAAAAGAAAAATAATACAAAACCATTATGAAAAATAAACAAAAAAGGCTTCTACGTAGGCTAGTAGTTTATAAACAAGAAAAAATCTACTACAAACAAATGTTACTATCTAACTTATAAAATGTCATGCATATCATAATTTCAAGCACCGTACAGAAACAGTGAAGCTGCCTTTTTCGATAGAAACTGTAAGCATACATACCAATTTTGACACTTCTAAAATTACCTTACTATAATTATTATACTACTGGCGCCGTTTCATAACAAACTGAGTCCATAAAAGACAACACTTTTGGCATTCGAGTTCTTACGAGCTATTATATATTAGTTATTCGCAGAAGGGGAAGAGAAGCAAGAGAGTTGCAATCATTGCCCCGGAACACATCCGGACCGAGGTTATGGTCATGTTAAGCAACCCAACATAACGTACACAAGTTCTCTAGTCATCCTGGACGACCAAAAATAGCTAAGCCTTAATATCCTGGGGGCGCCAGCTGGACATTCTCAGCCTTCTCACGGTAATGGTTATAACTTTAGGGTGACATAATGATTTTAATCAATACATTTCGCCCTCAAATGGGCAAACATTATGAAAAATTTCAAACGATAAGTTTCAAACACCCTTTAGGATATTAAAGAATTTTTTACGTTAGGGGTATGCAATGTTTGGTGCATGGTCGCATATTACGTGGATTTCGCTGTTTTTATCGTATTCGATTTATCGCAGTCCCGAAAACCGATCGAGTCATCCTGGATTTTAATTGCAACTAATTTAATAATGCTAAAGTCTGACATTTGTGGGAAAATGAAAAATCCGAGGAGGACCATTCTCCTAACAGCCATAAAACTCTTAGACCATCACGTTAAGTAACCCTACACGTCCATCGATCACCGCAGAAAGCAAGAAGCTCAAGTAGTCAATATTTGCGAAATGTTTCTATGCGGTGTATTTTTACACTTCGACTCATTAGCTCTAAAAATGGATTCTGTATATAATAATGTTGGTTTTCATTTTTCTATGCTATGTCTCTGAGAGTTATAACATCAAATATTATTACCCCGTATTTCCTAAATCACAACTCGCAGTATATGTTAAGATATTTGGTCAGAAATATATAACGTCACAGGTTATCTTTACAGAAGACATTATAACCAATAGACTTATAACCCTCACGGCTAGGAATATACGCGTGTCGCCATATTTTCTAAGTCATGGTTCACGGTGAATCAATGTTCACTACTCATTTGGCGGTTTACAATATACTGTAAAGTAGAGACCCACCACTTATATAGAAAGGAATAGAGTCGATCGCGGATGCCAGTTTCAGTCACCACAAATTAACACATTTTTGGATTGCAGATATAAGCAAGCTAGATATAGAGACACCTTTAACTACGATTTAGAAAACTAGTATACGAACCATATGCTACGCCTAAATACAAGTGACTATCAGCGAAAAGCAAAACCATATGTAAATATATTTCTCTTACGAAGCTTCATCAACCATGAGACATGTTCCGCGTATGTCAGTAAACTGGTGTGACACTTGACCATTGTATTTGCCACTCTTTCTAATCGCAGCGTTCTATGGGCAATACGAAAAACTGAGTTTAAAAGATCATTCATTTTCATCATATTTTACTTCGATTTCACGCGTTAAATATTCAATTTTGTTGTAATATGTAGCTACTTTGCGTAAACCATAGACCCGACAACTCGGAGTCATAATTTTTCACATTTGTTGTAATCATGTTTATGCAAACGCCTAAGTCTAAGTTGTTAACCCATAAATCGATCCAGCTGATTTTCACACTATTGGTTAAAATTATACATCCAAGATTTCTTTGAAAATGTAGGGTACCACGTAAATCATATATAACCCAAAAAATCGAAGACATTTAAGAGTGTTATTATTTAATTACACAGGGCAGTGAACATGCTTCACAGTGTAATACTAGTAAACGTAATAAATTACAAAAGTGAGCCGAGCAACAGGCAAACTATTTGGTATCTTATGTGTGTACATATGTTTCAACTAACTATTTAATCAATTTATAATACGTATCACGTTTTAGGTAATTGATGTCAAATCCACCATTCAAAAATCTCGCTAGCTATTTTGAATTGATTAAAAATTTGCATGAAATTACCTAATTAGCAAGTTAATTAATCAAGTAATTATCATATACGGTCAGGTTTTAGAGCTTCAAAAATGTTATATTCGTGATTAGCGACATCGAAAACCCCCAGGTGCAATTTATTTTTAATATTTGAGCACTTTGAAAATGCTCAAAAAGTTAGCTAATTAACGATTAATTAGTAACTACCTAATTAACTAACTAATTAGCATTTTTTACCTTCCTCGAACAGTAAATACGCACCAGATTTACAATCACATGGCGAAAGGTAATATACGCACCGAAATAATAAATAGCTTTACATTAATTATTGGAAAATATGCAATTTTTGTTTGATTAACTATAGCAAAATTTTACAAAATCTATGTTTTGCACCTGTCCGATATTAGGCGTTTCAAACAAAAAAACTTTTTTTAAATCGGCCCAGTAGTTATTGAGGAGTTCAACGGACGGACGGACAGACGCTGCCGAATTTTCCCCTTGACGAAAACAAAAGGCTTCGCTCCGCTTAATTAACTTTGCACTGTCAGTCAACGTGATTCTCCGTATTTCAATGTGCACTGAAAACTTCCCACTGGGCAGGAACATTGATTTGATTCCTTGTACATCACAGAGCAATGTAAATTTTACACTTTTGATTCTCCGAATTTCGCTGCAACGAATCAGTTTGACAATAATACCATTATATAAACGAAAATTAGTTCTACACAAATTTATTGAGTTAGTAGCAACTAAGTACCACCATATGAAACTCAAAGCAAGAATTCCCTAACTAGTTTCTGAGCCGAGCAACAGGCAAACTATTTGGTATCTTATGTGTGTACATATGTTTCAACTAACTATTTAATCAATTTATAATACGTGTCACGTTTTAGGTAATTGATGTCAAATCCACCATTCAAAAATCTCGCTAGCTATTTTGAATTGATTTAAAAATTTGCATGAAATTACCTAATTAGCAAGTTAATTAATCAAGTAATTATCATATACGGTCAGGTTTTAGAGCTTCAAAAATGTTATATTCGTGATTAGCGACATAGAAAACCCCCGGGCGCAATTTATTTTTAATATTTGAGCACTTTGAAAATGTTCAAAAAGTTAGC
Organism: Trileptium ribeirensis; assembly: GCA_030248225.1. Taxonomy (NCBI): domain Eukaryota; kingdom Metazoa; phylum Nematoda; class Enoplea; order Enoplida; family Thoracostomopsidae; genus Trileptium; species Trileptium ribeirensis. The sequence goes on from JASANE010027037.1 coordinate 5,199, forward strand.
TAATTAACGATTAATTAGTAACTACCTAATTAACTAACTAATTAGCATTTTTTACTTTCCTCGAACAGTAAATACGCACCAGATTTACAATCACATGGCGAAAGGTAATATACGCACCGAAATAATAAATAGCTTTACATTAATTATTGGAAAATATGCAATTTTTGTTTGATTAACTATAGCAAAATTTTACAAAATCTATGTCTTGCACCTGTCCGATATTAGGCGTTTCAAACAAAAAAGCTTTTTTTTAAATCGGCCCAGTAGTTATTGAGGAGTTCAGCGGACGGACGGACTGACGCTGCCGAATTTTCCCCTTGACGAAAACAAAAGGCTTCGCTCCGCTTAATTAACTTTGCACTGTCAGTCAACGTGATTCTCCGTATTTCAATGTGCACTGAAAACTTCCCACTGGGCAGGAACATTGATTTGATTCCTTGTACATCACAGAGCAATGTAAATTTTACACTTTTGATTCTCCGAATTTCGCTGCAACGAATCAGTTTGACAATAATACCATTATATAAACGAAAATTAGTTCTACACAAATGTATTGAGTTAGTAGCAACTAAGTACCACCATATGAAACTCAAAGCAAGAATTCCCTAACTAGTTTCTTTTTTTAGTAAGATTTGTTTAAGAAAGTCTATATATACTAAGTTCATTGAGAATCATTTCTTATTATCATAAAAATTTATTCATTTTCCTCCAAAATTTATTTTAATCTTGAAATAAACCGTCCTCATCTTCTTCTCTAACACGATAAAAACTGTGGATGCTTCAGATTCTCCAGGCTATCAATTCTGCTGCTCAAATTTTACTTCTACAAAAAAATTGCATTGCTTTAATACTCAAAGGTTATGCTTAAAAGAATTTTGGTTGTCACTATGAGTATAATGTACAAAAATATATATTGCAATGCCTTGTATATTCACCACCTTTGAGTTATATAGCACATTTTGATGATGTTAGCAACGAATATATATTTTCTGCTTCCTGCTGAGTTTGGATTTAAATTCACAGTAGCTAACTAACTAACCAACTAACCAACCTATATTGTAACAGCCGATAATTGCAAACCCTTGTTGCGGTAAAATGCTGAATTCGGTTTTTTGTTAACCGAAAACTGACAAAATCAAACTGCAGTGCCTAAAAATATACCTTGTGATCGGACAGAATGTTGGCGATAGTCACTTTCAAGAAATACGATTACCCAAATCCAAGTTTGCATATGTATTATCCAGTGTTCGTGAATAACCTTAATGCAACACTGACGTCACAAACAAATCGATCCTATAGTTAAGCTCTTGGTGTTTGCGAACGAAACCTACTTAAGTCAAATTCGACAAGTTTTCGCTCTCGAAAATTTCGGTAATTTTATTTGAATGTTCGCGAATTTAAAAAAACTAGATTTCAGTTGCTGGGAAGTGCGTTAGAGAACATTTTTCGCGGAATTGCTATTGACCAAACTGCGTTACATAACAATTTTCATGTGAAATTAAAAATAGGATAGTTGGCGTGGTCACCTTAAGTGTACTCGCGCATTAACCCACAATGGGTATGTTTCAAGCTATTACACATACAGTTAAATTCATATATATCCAATAAAACTGGAGTGGAAAAAGGTCTTTTACTTTGGCATATTCATCCCGATATTAGCCAATTTTGAAAATATATCGATAATTTTTGGAATTGTTATACTCAACTCCATGATGCGGTTTAGAAAATCTCTATTTCGGCCATATTAATAATAATTTTTTTAAGATATTTTGGATTATCAACGGTGCCTTGCGCATTTTGCATGTTCGAAAGGAATTTTCCCGATAATGTATATAAAATTTTATATAGGTGCGGACCATAGTGATGAGCTGAGTGAAAAGTCCACTCGATCCATCCACAGTGGGACTGAAAAGGTTAGCATTATCGCACATTACTTCGTTTCAGAAAACGCTCATAACTCATTAGCAGCCAGTAGACTAAGACAAAGGGAATGTCATCAATGCTATATCAACATTTATAGATATGTTTTTCGAAAATTTCAGGTACCTGGTACATTAGATATTGACAATCGTAAAAATTGAACCATCCTGTTATAAATGACAGAAATTGATATTTTCTAAACCGTCTCGTAGCGGTACCTATATTATTGATTAATCTTGAAACAGACTGTTTTCGCAAAAAGCCAAATGTCAACGGTGTTTGGAAAGTGCAGACAAAAAGCGAGATAGCAGTGATTTGAGATCTGCACCTTGAACCATTCGGAGCAATATAATTAATTCCGAATCGTGAAATAGTACCGGATCGAAAAAAACGAAAGTGTGTTGAAAATGAAAAGATTTCATCTAAATGATAACTGGCGCTGGTCAAATAAGGTACCGCTCAAAAACAAGCTAAAGTCAAATATGCCAAAAACGAATTACATGTAATATTCGAATCACGGATAGTTCATCCATAAAAGATCAGTGGAGGGTTTTTGATTAGTAATTATTAAGCATAAAAAATACATACCCAACTCAGCATACAAAATCGCTACGAATTTAGAAATATTTCTAGACCTAAATAATAGTAACAAAAATGATTAGAAATTGTATTGTTGATTTCAACTTAACTTATACATGGTTCCCGCTATATTTTTATAAAAAATTCCCGGATTTCCCGCATACAAGTTTTTCCATATTTTTAACAAAACATTTGGACAATCTATGATCTACCTATCTATGATGGCTTGTCAATCATGCGACAGTATATATGTATTATCAAGAATTTGAAAGCTTAACGAAGCAAACAGACCACCACCAAATGTTATGTTTCAGTAAGTTATGTACTTGAAATCGGTTGGACTCTTTGCGATACTTAAGAGTTCAAATTTAAAAAAGATTTCGATCCCGATATAACAAAATATTTCCAGAACTTACTGGGTTTTTTCTGAATTTTTATTTTTCAGACATTTCCCAGGTGCGCGGGAACCTCTGCTTATATCCTGTGTTATTCCACTAGCTATGAAATATGAATACAATAAATGAAAACAATGTAAGCTGTTATTTAAACGTAAACGATTTTTCCATGTCTGCTCATAACGTATCGCCTGATGTAAAAAGAAGGAAATTTCCGTCTGGTTTTAGTAACTACGCCTCAAATATGCACATCGTAGAACACAATTCGTAAAAATGTAAAATTGTACATCAAACAATGCTAGGTAACTGATACTGTTTCAGTTGTTTAGTTAGAAACTAAGTTTACAATAACAGCGACTAACTTTGCACTTTTCAAACAAAATTAAGGAACTTCTAATACTAACACCCAATTCTGACCAAACGTTTTGTACACAAAACATGCACGATAGTAATACGGGACATATTTAACAAATGTATATTTTTTACAGTGGGATTAATTTTATATACTTTAATATTACATTGGTTAAATACAAAACTGTCCATTACCATGGAGACACAACAATGAGCACAGCCTAGTCAAACTCGAGTCGTTTGTGTTTGCAGCAACGAGTAACTAACAAGTTTAGTTCACTCTGTCGAAAACCAGAATTACAGTACGAAAACATACCTAGTAACTCACACGCGAGGGTGAAACAACGCGAGCGTGGTTTCATTTTTAAGTTATTTTGTTTAATAGGCTGTGTTAGATGTATACACCACCCTAAGACATCTTGAGCTCTGGGTCCATCGAAAATCCTAAAACCTCGTCGATCGTAAACCCATCAAAACAACTGACAACGCATCAAGTATTTACGTTGGTTTCTAGATAACCAAACCATCATATTCAGCCTACCGAAAAACCTATATAGACAATTCAAGATGACCTGTACGCAAAGCGTAAACACATAACAGAAGACAGACTATATTCTGAAAATCGGGTTCATCAGCCCTAAACACATTGAAAGCACAAGAAAAGGCTTGAAATATGCATGATGGACTCATGATAACCAAATCATTATTTCAGCGTTCAGAAAATTCTATAGACCACTGTTTATGCCCTGCACGTAATATTTATAATCAGACAATAATGAAAACGCACATTTTCGAAATCGGGTTAGCTGACCGGACGGGTACCAGTTTTTTCGCAGCCCATATCTGGCGACAGGCTTTACATTGAGATCTACAACTTTGCTTACTACTTTTTGTGGGAACACTCTCTGGGCAGCTGTGCGCCCGAATATGATTTATCGACCCTTTGGCAGAAATTGGATTTTTCAGATTTCGTCGTGTTATTGCATGTTTTTACCTTACAATGAGTGCCTGTTAGGTTATTAAGCACGCTGGATATGATGATTTTGCTACCTAGAGTCCAACTTCACTATATTATACCTTTTAATGGTGTTTCAAAAGTTTTACGGTCAGCTAACCCGATTTCGAAAATGTGCGTTTTCATTATTGTCTGATTATAAATATTACGTGCAGGGCATAAACAGTGGTCTATAGAATTTTCTGAACGCTGAAATAATGATTTGGTTATCATGAGTCCATCATGCATATTTCAAGCCTTTTCTTGTGCTTTCAATGTGTTTAGGGCTGATGAACCCGATTTCCAGAACTTACTGGGTTTTCTTTTTCTGTAATTTTTATTTTTCAGACATTTCCCAGGTGCGCGGGAACCTATGTGATATCCTGTGTTATTCCACTAGCTATGAAATATGAATACAATAAATGAAAACAATGTAAGCTGCTATTTACACGTAAACGATTTTTCCATGTCTGCTCATAACGTATCGCCTGATGTAAAAAGAAGGAAATTTCCGTCTGGTTTTAGTAACTACGCCTCAAATATGCACATCGTAGAACACAATTCGTAAAAATGTAAAATTGTACATCAAACAATGCTAGGTAACTGATACTGTTTCAGTCTGTTTAGTTAGAAACTAAGTTTACAATAACAGCGACTAACTTTGCACTTTTCAAACAAAATTAAGGAACTTCTAATACTAACACCCAATTCCTACCAAACGTTTTGTACACAAAACATGCACGATAGTAATACGGGACATATTTAACAAATGTATATTTTTTACAGTGGGATTAATTTTATATACTTTAATATTACATTGGTTAAATACAAAACTGTCCATTACCATGGGAAGACAAAACAATGAGCACAGCCTAGTCAAACTCTGAGTCGTTTGTGCTTTGCAGCAACGAGTAACTAACAAGTTTAGTTCACTCTGTCGAAAACCAGAATTACAGTACGAAAACATACCTAGTAACTCACAAGCGAGGGTGAAACAACGCGAGCGTGGTTTCATTTTTAGGTTATTTTGTTTAATAGGCTGTGTTAGATGTATACACCACCCTAGACATCTTTAGCTCTGGGTCCATCGAAAATCCTAAAACCTCGTCGATCGTAAACCCATCAAAACAACTGACAACGCATCAAGTATTTACGTTGGTTTCTAGATAACCAAACCATCATATTCAGCCTACCGAAAAACCTATATAGACAATTCAAGATGACCTGTACTAAAAGCGTAAACACATAACAGAAGACAGACTATATTCTGAAAAATCGGGTTCATCAGCCGTAAACACATTGAAAGCACAAGAAAAGGCTTGAAATATGCATGATGGACTCATGATAACCAAATCATTATTTCAGCGTTCAGAAAATTCTATAGACCACTGTTTATGCCCTGCACGTAATATTTATAATCAGACAGAAACAATAATGAAAACGCACATTTTTATCGAGATCGGGTTAGCTGACCGTAAAACTTTTGAAACACCATTAAAAGGTATAAGTGTGAAGTTGGACTCAGGTAGCAATGTGAAGTTGGACTCTAGGTAGCAAAATCATCAATATCCAGCGTGCTTAATAACCTAACAGGCACTCATTGTAAGGAAAAACATGCAATAACACATACGAAATCTGAAAAATCCAATTTCTGCCAAAGGGTCGATAAATCATATTCGGGCGCACAGCTGCCCAGAGAGTGTTCCCACAAAAGTAGTAAGCAAAGTTGTAGATCTCAATGTAAAGCCTGTCGCCAGATATGGGCTGCGAAAAAACTGGTACCCGTACGGTCAGCTAACCCGATTTCGAAAATGTGCGTTTTCATTATTGTCTGATTATAAATATTACGTGCAGGGCATAACAGTGGTCTATAGAATTTTCTGAACGCTGAAATATGATTTGGTTATCATGAGTCCATCATGCATATTTCAAGCCTTTTCTTGTGCTTTCAATGTGTTTAAAGGGCTGATGAACCCGATTTTCAGAATATAGTCTGTCTTCTGTTATGTGTTTATGCTTTGCGTACAGGTCATCTTGAATTGTCTATAGAGGTTTTTTGGGAGGCTGAATATGATGGTTTGGTTATCTAGAAACCAACGTAAAGAATACCTCATGCGTTGTCAGTTGTTTTGATGGGTTTACGATCGACGAGGTTTTAGGATTTTCGATGGACCCAGAGCTCAGATTCAAGATGTTAGGGTGGTGTATACATCTAACACAGCCTATTAAACAAAATAACTTAAAATGAAACCACGCTCGCGTTGTTTCACCCTCGCTTGTGAGTTACTAGGTATGTTTTCGTACTGTAATTCTGGTTTTTGACAGAGTGAACTAAACTTGTTAGTTACTCGTTGCTGCAAACACACACGACTCGAGTTTGACTAGGCTGTGCTCATTGTTGTGTCTCCATGGAATGGACAGTTTTGTATTTAACCAATGTAATATTAAAGTATATAAAATTAATCCCACTGTAAAAAATATACATTTGTTAAATATGTCCCGTATTACTATCGTGCCATGTTTTGTGTACAAAACGTCTGGTCAGAATTGGGTGTTAGTATTAGAAGTTCCTTAATTTTGTTTGAAAAAGTGCAAAGCTTAGTTCGCTGTTATTGTAAACTTAGTTTCTAACTAAACAACTGAAACAGTATCAGTTACCTAGCATTGTTTGATGTACAATTTTACATTTTTACGAAATTGTGTTCTACGATGTGCATATTTGAGGCGTAGTTACTAAAACCAGACGGAAATTTCCTTCTTTTTACATCCTAAAGGCGATACGTTATGCAGCAGACCCATGGAAAACATCAGTTTACGTTTAAATAACAGCTTACATTGTTTTCATTTATTGTATTCATATTTCATAGCCTAGTGGAATAACACAGGATATAAGCCAGAGGTTCCCGCGCACCTGGGAAATGTCTGAAAAATAAAAATTCAGAAAAAACCCAGTATTCTTCTGAAAATCGGGTTCATGAGCCCTAAATACACATCGAAAGCACAAGAAAAGGCTTGAAATATGCATGATGGATCTCATGATAACCAAATCATTATTTCAGCGTTCAGAAAATTCTATAGACCACTGTTTATGCCCTGCACGTAATATTTATAATCAGACAATAATGAAAACTCACATTTTTGAATCCGGTCAGCCAACCGTAAAACTTTTGAAACACCATTAAAAGGTATAGATGAAAGTTGGACTCTAGGTAGCAAAATCATCATATCCAGCGTGCTTACAATGTAAAGCCTGTCGCCAGATATGGGCTGCGAAAAAACTGGTACCCG
>JASANE010027038.1:0-11364 GCA_030248225.1 Trileptium ribeirensis
TGTTGGTTGCTGCGGACGAAACCTTTGCCTCTACATTAATACAAGTGTTAGTTGCAGATTAATACATTTACTGGTTAGTCAGTAAATTCATGAAAAGCAAAAATTCCTATTTTAATGAACATTTATACTTGGAAAATTATATGTGAGTAGATTTTTTATGTTTTTTTGAGGCGTTCAAGTTAAGTTGTGTGCAAAATGGCTGTAAGTTGTACAATAGTCTCATGAAGCGCACACCGTTTCCGTATGTAGCTTTGCTACAGACCCCGGACAATTAGAGGAGTATTACGTGGCTGCGAGGTTTTGCATGAACAGTCTGCGCTAACTAAAAATTTTGTCCGACAGAGTCTCCCCTAGAATATAGCTAAAACACACGCCTAAATTTGAATTTCGTACCGTGGCGTCTGTCAAGAATTGTACTTGTTCAAAATTTGATTCTTTCCACGATGTAGTGCTGCAAAAATCTATATGGTCAACTATACTAGACAGACCAGAGAGCTACATACTGCTACAAGGAAAAACGTATAGCTCGCTCGCGCTATAGAAAAGTCCATTGAGTGTAATTTGATTGCCGGACAAGACTAAGTCAGGCTGCACCCAACTTATAGTGAACGAGTCACTTGGTATTTTTTAAAATTTAGCCTCTTCGACTTATTAATCATTACAATTCACGAGGACGTTGAATTGATATGTGTGGATTTGAAAGTTCGAATCCTTGATTGGTTGCATTGAATTAGTTTTTCTGCTTTAGCGATAATCTTATAAGAATTAGCACCTTACAGGTAATTTTTTTAATATATTTTATTTTTGTAAAGTTAATTGTTTTTATAAAGGTGAAATAAAAACTATCTGTAGCCATAAGGATCGAAGGTTGGTCGGATATAGATTGTCGTTGGCATGGAAGTACCACAGGGCGGAGACCAAGCCGTTCCCCATTGGAAACGGATTCCACGTTTAAGTTTATGGCATGGATCAAGCGTTAGGATTTCACAAACTTGTTGTTCGTTCCACCCCCCCCTCCAATGATATAAACCCGGTACATACCCATGGCCGTATGCTGGCTCTACGTAAGAGTAAAAATAGCCATACTGCTGTCGCTGTAAATTTGGCGCCACTTGGCAGCTAATTGCAGTACTGTTTTGTCAGGTGTTGCGAACAATAGAGGAGTCTTGTTTATTTTTGATGTAGACCTTGTGTGTTTTTGTTTAGTTTTTAGAGTTGTTCAGAGATCGCTGTCTGTTTATCTATCATTTTTATAGCCACAATTTGTTCATTAGCATTGCCATTTCGTGTCAGGGTTTTAAATTGCTCAGCAAAACACCTCGCCTGTCTATAAACAATAAATTTTAATATTAATTTATGTGGATGTTATGACTGCGAAATTTTGACATTTCAACTAAATTCCGGTAATCTACACGTCCTATTTTCTATCTTGTTGTTTGCGAAGTTTCTGCGTGCAGTGCGTGATATTCTTATGATCTGTTTAGATTTATTCTTGTCCGACATCTTCCTTTCGGTAGACAGTCACTCTACTTAATTAGTCAGTTGGTGTTTTCTTTGTGGGTTTTGCGTACAGTACATAAGTACAATATTTGTCCACACTGAGCGCATGTAAAGTATGTTGTGAGAATTTCGGTTATGCTCTGAGTGTTGGGAGGTTTTCCGTAAAGCTAGTTTTTGGCACGCAAGATATTTCACAACCCTTGGACATAATTTGACGATTTTCAATAGTAAGTATTCGAAACGATTCTTAGATAAGAACGAACAGTTCTGTTTTCTGCCCACGACCAAATTCATAATAGTTCTAAAACACCATATAACTTTTGAAAGGTGATCACCTAACTTAGTAAGCTTTGCCATAATGTACTACTTAATAGTATAAATTTCTGACTTTTATTCACTGATTCATCCCAAATTTGTTCAGACGTGAGGCTGCCAGGATCACTTGAGACGCCCAATCCACATATTCCTATCAGCCAAAAAAGTGATGTAGTCTAAATTTCATTACATTATTTAAGAGAATTCCGAATTTATTTCAATTCGGAGGCTCGAAAATAGAAATATAACCACTTTTTTTGTTTAATTACGGAATTATGTAATGAGAGCTCTACTATATGCTTTGCTGTGATTGTTGGGGTTTCGCTAATTTTTTTGAAACTTAAAATGTTTCGTTTAACTTCTTGGCCATTAAGCGACAGGATATAGGCTATGGTCTTTATATCTAGCAATTTTTGGTTTAACGATCTAAATTATAAACCAGCGCTATTTTTAGTGGTCCTTTTTAGAAACTTAGGTAATTTCTCCTTATACAAGGTTTTCTGGTGACACTTAGGACAAAAACATTGCATTACCTTGCCGTTCTCTGATATTCAATTTTTGTTCCAGTTTGACGCTTTATTTTGCACGTGTAGCTAAGTGTCGGCGATATCTGTGTCATTGGGGACTTGTTTAATGTCGCTTTGATGTCGGGTGGCTTTGACCATATTCAGGTGTGCGTTCGCTGTTCCTTGCAAGGGTACCACAGGCTTGGAAACAGACGCGGTTGTGCTAACTGTCGTAAATTATCTCGACATAGGTGAGTTGCATGGCCAGACCCTACAGGTCCTTCGGGGCTGATAACCGGCGACGACAGAGAAGCATGGCGAACAAACGGCCGAGTGTGCGACAATGGTTTCTTGACACTGGGTACTGTACGACACCAAATTTGCTTTGACGCGGGTGTTTTCTGGGTGGTATAGCTGTAGATACGTGTTAAATGAAGCACCACAAATCGAGTTGAGGTAAGATAAGGGAAGGCAGGAATAGTGCGAGCATCGTATACGTGATTCGATTAAAACATTTGGAGAAAATTTTCATATTTAAAAAAGAATTTTTCGTTTCTTCAATTCTTTTAAAACTAGAATATTTTCAAATATAATATCATACTTTAATAATTCGTTATATTTATAAATAGGCCTAGTTGGTCAATTTGATTATATAATCTCAGTATATCTTTTTGTGATTATCCAAAACTGAGAAACTTAATATTTTGATAACCGAGTCATAATATAACCTTTAAATTGTAAAACTCTTATCTAGTAGTCCTAGGCTTTGCCCATATATTAGTTTCGAATTCCACGTTTTTGCAGTGTTTTGAAAAACAAAATGGAATAGTTTGCAGTGCTTACAACATGATTGTTTTGGTATTTTCCTGGAAATGCTGCATGTAGCATTGGCCTTACGATGTGTTCACACCAAAAATTTATCTAAACAAAATCTACATAATTCTATGATCGTAAATACATATGTTTCGTTGCAACGTTATGCCACCTTCATTGAAGGGGTTATTATTTGAGTTAAGGCTTTAAGGAAGGCAAGATAATTGCAAGGATACTTGTGTTTTTATATAAGATTTACATATACTGCCCAACTACGTGTATATGAAGTTTTTATATTGTCGAAAGGTTATCGCGTGTTTTTCTGCATTTCAAAAATTACAAAAACGCTTCAGGACGTCGCCAGCGCTGGACCTTGTCGTTGACTGAAAACGACTTTACAGTCGAACATCGCGCAGGCAAAAAGATGGGGCATGTTGATGCTGTACCTAGAGCCGATTTTAAATAGAAATCTGTTAATGAATCTGGTATATATGAAGATGAGATAAAGTTGGAATATATAATAACTACGAGAAACAGAATGATATATATGCTGAGAGTATAGTGAATTCATACAAAACAAGAACCGGATCCCGAAATTAAGGCTTTGAGAAATTATGTCGAAAAAAAATAAACTAAACGATGATTCAAAGCTCGCGTCGCATTTTGCATTAGTACAGCCTAGATGTTTAGTGAAACATGGATTACTTTACATCACTATCCAATACCTAAGAATAGAACAGGCCTCTTTATGGGAACAGTTGGTGGTGCCTTTCTCTATGAGGAACGAGCTAATCTTAGCTCACTACGACGATGTCGTCGGTGGTGGTCATTTAAGAGTAGCCAAGACTTATCACAAATTGCTTCTCAAATACTATTAAGAAGGGATATATCGAGATGTAAGCAATTGGTGCAGATGCTGTTGGGATTGTAACAAAAAAAGCCCGGTCCACATAGAGAAAAGGCACTCCTCAACCCGATACCGGCTACAAAGTCCAACTATTCGTATCATGTGGACCTATTAGGTCCACTACCGCAAACATAAAATGGTAATAAATATGTAGTGATATTTATCGACCGCTTCAGAAAGTATCCTGAAGCTATATGCAGGCCAGATCAAAAAGCTACTACTGTTGCAAAGCTTTTCATGACAGATTTTATGTCTCGCCACTGAGCACCGCATGAGCTGGTGAGCGACGATGCTCCAAACTTTAGTAGTGAACTGTGTACTTTGCCAATTTCGAATATTAATTACCTGGATGAGGAAGACTATTTTCTTTCGCGACCAACATTAATGCTGAAATTAGCGTGGGAATTGGCTCACGAAAATATTCCTCGCTTCCAGGAGCATATGAAACATTATTATGATCGAAAGGCTGCGGAACCAAGATTCTGGGTTGGACAAAAGATACTTCTCCACACCCTATTTCAGAAACTAGAAAAAACAAAAAAGCTTGCCAAGTTATGGCAAGGGCTCTATGAAATTTCTGAACTAGTGCTGCCTGACGTAACACTGAATTCTTTAAGCAATCCAAAGCTAGTCAATATAAGAGTCCATGTGGATATCATAAAACCGTTTCATGGACTTCATGTTCCGCAACTTCAGCTAGAGGGAGAGCATATAGAAGATGAAGACCCAAATCGGCAATTAAATGACAAAGATCCTCATATTGCTGGTAATGTTATATCTAGAGATTGCAGTGGGAACCCACAAGGGGAAAAGGAGCCCACAACCGAGCAACCTAACACCCATAATTATAACCTTAGGTCAAGAAAACGATCGGCCTAGTTTTTCTCTGTTTTGCTTCAGCAGCCTACTTGTAAAATACGAGTAAGATAAGATTTTTAGGGAGGGGCAATATTATTTTATTTTAGGACGCTCCAGCTCACTCCATCAGCAGCAACTCTATCACCATCGGTTGTGATCGCCATAGCAGCTATAACCACAAAAGCGTTCGATGTTGGTAGTCGTCACAGCAGCAGCACAACTACATCGCCTGGCGTTGCACTCGTTACAGCAATAGCAGCAGTACACGGGTGCGCCAATTGGCAGCGATCTCTAATTATGGTGTTTGCCGTCCCGAGCGCTGGCTTAAGCCTCCCATGTAGCATCGAGTCGCATCTTTTAGGTTGACAAGTAACAGTATTAGCTTAATGGAACACATTGAAGTCACTGTGTAATTGCCTATATATCTGCTCTCATGTGAGAACTTTTGCTACATTTTTTACAATGAAACCATTCATGGCGCAGCATCATGTATCGGCTCAATTGAATTAAGTATTTTACTGTTAGGTTCGCTGATTCGTTTCGACAACACGTAAATTTGAAATCTGAAACTGACGATGGCTAGTCTGGAACCAACCGAGGTCGATGAAATGGACGAGTACTACAGTATCCCAGCGGAAGTGACGCAGTATATGATTCAGCTATTGATAGAATTAGCTGCCTCAGAAGCGTCCGATGCCGACGAGCTTGAACAGTTAGCTGCGAAAAACTTTCTTAGCACCTACATCCCGATAAAACAGCTAGCGATCGACCTGAAGCACTACTACGTCAATGGTCGGCCCGGTGACTATGGCGCCGTTGTTCCTTCGTTTGTCGAGAACTGTCTTAACTACACCTACATGCCGGAACGTTACACTAAGGAGAAGCTAACAATGTGTCCGATGTGCAAAGTCCCAATACGCTGCCCGTCACATTTCTATGAGCAACAACATATCGACACGGTACTCACGCAACGATTTCGATTCTCACCTTCACGAATTCTGTTGGGTCAGTACCAATCACCCATAACTAATTGTCGCATCGGTTGCTACGTTCTACATCGCGGAAGTCGGGGGAAAGATCCTCATTTCAAACGGTGGCTGCGACTTGGAACGTGCTATTTCAAACGGAGCACTGTAGCCTTGCGAGACCGCCTGATTTTCCGCTGATAACTGGCAGCTCACCGTTTGGAATGCAAGTGCGCCTAGCGTTTTATACCGAACATCGATCGCCTGTGCCTGCTACGCTTTACCTCGCTCCCCTGGAAACAAGCACTGATGACCATCCCGCGCCAATGGATTTGAAGCCTTTCGGAAGACATAATCCCCAGTTCGTCGTATATCTGCCGTGGTCAAGCGAAATTCGGTCGGAACTATTACGAATTGAAATTTCGGATCCAGAATTGGAGCTGGCCTCAGCCGCCGAAGTATCTATCCATATTTGCTGTCGTGCAATGAGATTACGTGATGCCGGAAATCGATCGACTGATTCAGCAAACACTCGAAGTAGTGTCTGAGCGTCTTCGGCGCATCGAACGGCGGGTGCGTTTGTTGGCAGAATGTGCGCATCGTCCACCGAAGCTAACCACAGAAGCGGGTGTCAGCAATCGAATCTGGAAGCAGTACAAGATATCGTCCGAAGAATTGACTCCGTACTTTGAAATCTGGCACCGCGTTTTACAGGGTGATTTGGTCAGACATAATATGCCTGAGCATCCTGATATCCGAGGAGTCGCCGGCTGGACAAATACGGAGAATGTTGAACTTGCGTCTCCCGATTACAATTAACAACTTCTCGCTGCGAACGATGACTGAGCTGTTGGGTCAAGTTGAATACGAGGAGGATGATCCTATTAAGGTCCAGTTGCTAGATTATCGCAAAACAGTTATCGAAGACCTCGAATCGTTGTATGTTGAGCTGGACCTTCGGGTTGTCTGAGAAAGTTCCAAGACCTAACAATATATGGCTTCCACGTAACTGCGCTCGTAAATGCACCACATTTTCAACATTTGAAATAGCCTCATCGACAATTAGCACTTCCTACCAGCCGCGATCGGAACTTTAAGTATCTAGTGTATGTGGTTGAAATGACGAATTGCGGTCAGCAAATCGAACTGATTCTCCGGGCTAGTAACGCTGCGTGGCGACTTTTGTCTCAACACGACGTGACTGTTAGCCTTTCGCCACCCATGGGGCCGGCGGTCGAGCTTTTGGTATCGCTGCTTAAGGAGATCATCTACCAGCCTCCAGAAGAGCGCAGGGTTGCTCGCATAGTTCGTCAAGCTAACGGCGTAGATGTTGCGGAGCTGGATTTGATTGATGTTCCTGAGCGGTCTCCAGATATTCAGACTGAAGAGCCCGCGGTGAGGCAGACCAACCACCACCCGAAACTGCGAATGTGCATCCTCAACGAGTACCGACACCTACTCCTGTCAATGAAACTCAACAGCAGGTGAGTCGAAAGTCAGTTTTTAAACGATTCTTTGTCAACGGGTGTATGATATTGTACGAGCGGTTGTTTTGTGGCATTGAAAATGGTCTTGATTTAGACGAAGTCAACTAGAATCCGCCTACGTAATACGGTCATGTTTTGAATCAATTACCGATCACAACAACAACTATTAATACCACCGAACAGAATCGTCTACAGGCTAACATAGTTGCACGAAACAACGATGATCAGCTCTACGAATCCAATTGGCCAACTGGCACTGTCCTTTCACACGACAAGTCAATCTGAATTAAGCACATCGAGGGTCTTTAGGAGTATCACGGCATCAGTCTATTGAACAGGTCCGCAATTAGAGCGGTATCTCAGCTGGTACGAACATTAGTGGATCGAAACCATGTCTACCCGGCGAACTTGGAATCGAAGCCACTTATGCAGTTCAAGTAGAAATCATGAACTCCGTTTTGTCGGACGAGTATCCTGAGATCAAGGTCGACTGCGCAACATGTAGCAGGGTGACGAACGACCGTACATGATGCTGTCTTTAGTGCGCTCATCGCCACGGGAGGATGTTTTGGGGCAATAGCACGACATGGGCTTCTGGCCGAGTACCGACGAATGAACGTTAGCGCCACGCTCGCAAAAAGAATCAACATATTTGTTTGCAATGTTTTACACTTTCTCAATCAGCCATTTCTCTGTGAGTCCATCCGTGAATTCTGCGCCACTAATAGCTGGATTGCACCTACGCCCCTGTTTATCAAGCGATTCGTGTACCTCCGGGTTTGCAAATCATTAACGAGCCCTGTAGACGAGGATGTGGCCGTCTCAGCTAAGCGCCGTTGCCTGTGATTCTGGCTTAACGGTCAGTCGTTCGTTCACCAATACGAGCCTGGACATTTTTCAAGTAAACATTGTTATTTGATTCGAATTCAGGGCGAGGGTTAGCGTTTGGTAGTTGCAATAATGCGTCGTTCACGTTTATTTGTGTGCAGCAACTGCACACTATAGCCAGTATGGTCACAACAATTGCACGCACTTAAACTCAAATGCAATGGAAATATCAGATGCATTCTTCGTGCAATGATTATAACCTCAGCTCCCAAGAGTGCAAAAACGTAATCATTGCACGTGCCTGTGCATTTGTAATGTTCATTGCAATCTCGTCGTGCATTTTACGATACTATTGCATATACGCGGAGCAATGAAACCAGCGGTTACTATCCAGCGTACAATGGTTATCATTATCGCTCGGGTAATGTGGTTTGTATTTAAACGTTATAGTGTATTGGTTTGCACCACTGCAAGTGTTAGTGCAATTGTTTTCACAAATGCACTCTTTCGTGCATTGGTCTATGTATAACCTTAAGCAATGGCATTTGTTGATGTATATGCGTGCAAAAATTTTCGAGGATTTGATTATACTATTGCTCTTCTGGTTATAGTGCAATGGCTATTGTGTTTGCGTAAGCGAATGCAGCCATCATATTTATTGCCCTGTGCAGCATTCTTTACAAAACTGTCCGCTGCCGCAGCAGGTTTACATATATGACCACTGGAAGAAATATATACTTATTATAATATACGTATGTATTTGCAATATTGAGCTGCGTGTAACCGAGTACAGTTAGAATCAATTGAATTTTTCAGCGGCTAACAGACAGTGTTATGGTTTTGAATCTTACCACTCTGTGCATAGTGGTATCCACACATTCAATAATACTGAATGTGCAGAACCGCACTATATTTTTTTCATTCGTTACGCGACAACTTATGACAGTGTGCATTGCGTAGCTCTAGTTGTTGTTGTTGTTTGCCAAGTTTGTCGTGCGGTGTGCGTTTGCACGTGTGTTATCTGTTCGTTTTGAAAATTTCTTGAGGAACAGCTCTAAGTAACGTCGTGGCTAACGTTTTAGGCTCGGACCTAAAGATCTGCTGCAACTCTTCGCTGCACCAAATGCTTTCCAAGACTGCACGAAATGTTATTTCAATTTAACAAAAAATTAATGGGAATAAGGCAGCGATGTTCAGAACTCCAGAAAATCATTTCAATATTTATATGTATTTTAAAACAGTGAATCTGCCGATGGAGTGGCCAGTCTCCCTCTGTTGCTGAGCTAACTTGTGGGCCAGTTTGGTGAAGCCATTTAAAATAAGTAATTTGCCTTACATAGACTGTAAAATTCGTTATGCTACAATTACAAATTGTGTAGTGTTTATGCGAGTAACGATATTTGTGAATTTCCGTATACAATGGGACGTTATCATACATTGCATACCTTCCAGACACGACATACTTAAACTTCCAATCTAGATACGCAATGTAGAAACAAGGTACAACATCAATGCCACGCCATTAATCAACAAAATATGTCAAACCACGGTGGTCATCAATCATCAGACACAATTTGTGCACCGAAGAAAATGTGTCACAAAATCTGCTGTGAACCGCATGAAGTGGGTGACGCATTTTTGCTAAGATTTGTAGCAATGTTTCGGACATTTGCCTATTTGTAAACAAGAATATTTACTAAATATCTCATTGCTGCTAAGGGCTGACAATAGAAACTTACATTAAAAATTGAAATGCCTCATTATCATCGTTTAAATATTTGTACACATGACGCTTTGCAACGAAGGTTTTGCTTATTTACTATAGGTGATCCCTGAGAGTGATGTATTTAGCCCCGTAAACCTTGCAATGCTTACCAAATAATGACACGGAAAATTTCGAACTATCGTAAACTGATCAATTGGAAATTTTCTGAAAGCATACGAGCCTGAATGATAGGCAGTCTAACATATTAGGATTTTGTAAACTTCGTGTTGTGCACTTATGTCAAAAGAGATTATTGAAGTCATAATCAGTATCACGCGTAAATCCACTTTTAATTTCGAGAAAACGTATACTATTGCGTGTTTATTTTAGCTATGTCCGCAAACGTTTGAAGTTCTTTTGTGTTTGTGCTATGTTGTGAAGCTGCCTTTCCCCTCCGAGCTATAAGCTCTAAATCGTTCTATTTGCCGATCTGATACGAAACGCTTATCTTGACCTGAGGCACCAAAGAACTTTGGCCGTACATTCCGTCATTGACTTAATAAGTTATCTGAACAAAGGTTGCAAAACTCTTATAATGTAATTGGAATAATGGTAAGGCATGTTGCACTTCAAATTGATTTTATCAAATCTGCCGTATCAATCAAATACGTCGTCCACTGTTATTTCGACAGCATTATCTATTTTGGAATTTTAGTGTGTACTTTGGATTTGAACTCTTTCACTGCAACCTATGCTTTAACCACCAAGTACTACAATTTTGGGTGGGGCTCAGCAACAAATAAGTGGTTGGGGAGATTGGTCATTCTATCGGCATTAGTTTCACTGTTTTAAAATACATTTAAATGTCGAAATATTTTCTGGATTTTCTTACAGTGGTGATATGTGTAAACGCTGCGGCGGCAGCGGAGAGTTTTGTAAACAATGCTGCATAGTGCAATAGCTATAGTCGCTGCACTCGTTTACGAAAACACAAAATTCATTGCACTATAAGCAAGCAATGGTATAAACAAATCCTCGAGAATTTTTGCAGGAATATACATCAACAAATGCCGCTGCTTAAGCCTATACATAGACCAATGCATGAAGGAGTGCATTTGCGAAAACCATTACACTAACACTTGCAGGGGTGCCAACCATTACAGTATAGCTTGTAAATGTAAAACTCATTACCCGAGCGATAATGATAATCATTGCACGCTGGAGTGCAATCGCTGATTCCCTTGCCTGCGTGAATGCAATAGTATCGTCAAATGCACGACGTGATTGCAATGGACATTGCAAATGCACAGGCAAGTGCAATGGTTACGTTTTTTGCACTCTTGGAAGCTGAGATTATAACCATTGCACGCAGGGTGCATCTGATATTTCTATTGCACTCGAGTTTATGTGCGTGCAACCGTTATGACCATACTGGCTATGGTGTGCAGTTGCTGCACACAAATAAACGTGAACGACGCAT
>JASANE010027039.1:0-24842 GCA_030248225.1 Trileptium ribeirensis
ACGGTGCTAAGATAGCAATGGGCCCGCATTTCGTGCCACTTAAAAAAAAATTTTGCGGCAGTGACTGATTGTTCCCGGATGGATTGATTGCCAGTTTGTATACTCTAGCCACTATGCCGTATAGGAGCTGTTGTTAGTTTATAAATAAATAACAATAATAACGAATAAATAGCTGGATGCAAAAATATGCTGTTCACAACGAATTTACGTTATGACATCGTTTCTAAATGTGCACGATGAATTCTAGAATATATATACGCGGGAAGGGTTAGGCGTTGACATTCTGTGACATAGTTATGCTATAAATGGATGTCAGCAAATGAATCTGCTAGAATTGATGGCAACTAGTTAGCCTATAAAGGTGTGAGTGTCTATGGGGAATATGAATATGTCAAATTAAAGATACACAAAAAATTCTATAGCGACAAGTTACGACCTACATCTATTAGTACATTGTGGTATATACTGTTAAGTGATATGAACCACAAAGACACAAATACTCACCGCACAAGTTACTGTATTTTTGCAATGAACCTTCTCTATTGCAATTTCATACAAAATGCATAAGACAACAAGTGTGATAAAATATATTCATACCGCATCCCACATATTAATAAAAAATTAATGAGCAAGACACAACAATCTCACCACAAGTTACCATATTCTGCAAGAGCCTTCTCTATTGCAATTTCATACAACATGTAAGACAACAGTGTCAGAAAATATATTCATAGAGTATTCATCACATATTAATATAATCTTAATTGAGCAAGGCACAACAATCTCACGACGAGTTACCGTATTTACAATGAACCTTCTTGATTGCAATTTCAAACAACATGCGTAGGAATAATAGTGTCAGGAAATACATCATAGCGTATTCACCACATATTAATATGTTAATTGCAGCAAGACACAATCTCACGACAAGTTAATCTGATTTTTGACTGAACCTTCTTGGTTGCAATTTCATAAACAAAATGCGTAAGACAAATAGTATTAGGAAAATATATTCATAGCGTATTCACCACATATTAATAAAATCTTAATTGAGCAAGACATAAGCAATCACGACAAGTTACCATATTCTGCAAGAGCCTTCTTTATTGCAATTTCAAACAACATGCGTAAGTATAAAATAAGTGTCAGGAAATATTCATAGCGTATTTGATTATTAATAAAAATTAATTGAGCAAGGCACAATACTCACGACAAGTTACCGTATTTCGACAATGAATCCTTCTTATTCTAATTTCAAACAACATGCGTAGAGCAAAATAGTGTCAGGAAAAAATATACTATAGTGTATTACGCACATATTAATAAAAATTAATTTGAGCAAGACACAATTCTTACCGAATTACCGTATTTCGGCAATGAACTCTTGGTTGCAATTTCATACAAAAATGCGTAAGACAACAAGATCAATAGGAAAATAGCTATAGCGTATTCACCACATATTAATAAAATCTTAATTGAGCAAGACAGAAGAATTTACCTAATAGTTAACGTATTTGCAAGAGCCTTCTTATTGCAATTTCATACAACATGCGTAAGACAACAGGTCATAAATATATTCAGTGAACATTTATCAATACAATTAATATAATCTTAATTGAGCAATAACAATCTCGCGACGAGTTACCGTATTTCGGCAATGAACCTTCTTGCTCAATTAAGATTTTATTAATATGTGGTGAATACGCTATGAATATATTTTCCTGACACTGTTGCCTTACGCATGCTGTTTGAAATTGCAATCAAGAAAGTTCATTTCCGAAATACGGTAACTTGTCGTGAGATTGTTGACAGCATGAATGTATTTTCCGGACACTGTTGCCTTACGCATTTTGTATGAAATTGCAATCAAGAAGGTTCGTTGCCGAATACGGTAACTTGTCGTAAGATTGTTGTGTCTTGCTCAATTAAGATTTTATTAATATGTGGTGAATACGCTATGAATATATTTTCCTGACACTGTTGCCTTACGCATGCTGTTTGAAATTGCAATCAAGAAAGTTCATTTCCGAAATACGGTAACTTGTCGTGAGATTGTTGTGTCTTGCTCAATTAAGATTTTATTAATAATTGGCGAATACGCTATGAATATATTTTCCTGACGCTGTTATCTTACGCATGTTGTTTGAAATTGCAATCAAGAAGGTTCATTGCCGAAATACGGTAACTCGTCGCGAGATTGTTGTGCCTTGCTCAATTAAGATTATATTAATATGTGGTGAATACGCTATGAATATATTTCCTGACACTGTTGTCTTACGCATGTTGTATGAAATTGCAATCAAGAAGGCTCTTGCAGAATATGGTAACTTGTCGTGAGATTGTTATGTCTTGCTCAATTAAGATTTTATTAATATGTGGTGAATACGCTATGAATATATTTTCCTGATACTGTTGTCTTACGCATTTTGTATGAAATTGCAACCAAGAAAGTTCATTGCCGAAATACGGTAACTTGTCGTGAGATTGTTGTGTCTTGCTCAATTAAGATTTTATTAATATGTGGTGAATACGCTATGGATATATTTTCCTGACACTGTTGTCTTACGCATGTTGTTTGAAATTGCAATCAAGAAGGTTCATTGTCGAAATACGGTAACTTGTCGTGAGATTGTTGTGCCTTGCTCAATTAAGATTTTATTAATAATTGGCGAATACGCTATGAATATATTTTCCTGACACTGTTATCTTACGCATGTTGTTTGAAATTGCAATCAAGAAGGCTCTTGCAGAATATGGTAACTTGTCGTGAGATTGTTATGTCTTGCTCAATTAAGATTTTATTAATATGTGGTGAATACGCTATGAATATATTTTCCTGATACTGTTGTCTTACGCATTTTGTATGAAATTGCAACCAAGAAGGTTCATTGCCGAAATACGGTAACTTGTCGTGAGATTGTTGTGTCTTGCTCAATTAAGATTTTATTAATATGTGGTGAATACGCTATGAATATATTTTCCTGACACTGTTGTCTTACGCATGTTGTTTGAAATTGCAATCAAGAAGGTTCATTGCCTAAATACGGTAACTCGTCGTGAGATTGTTGTGCCTTGCTCAATTAAGATTATATTAATATGTGATGAATACTCTATGAATATATTTCCTGACACTGTTGTCTTACGCATGTTGTATGAAATTGCAATCAAGAAGGCTCTTGCAGAATATGGTAACTTGTCGTGAGATTGTTGTGTCTTGCTCAATTAAGATTTTATTAATATGTGGTGAATACGGTATGAATATATTTTCCTGACACTGTTGTCTTATGCATTTTGTATGAAATTGCAATCAAGAAGGTTCATTGCCGAAATACGGTAACTTGTCGTGAGATTGTTGTGTCTTGCTCGTTTCATATCACTTAACAGTATATACCACAATGTTTCTAATAGATGTAGGTCGTAACTTGTCGCTATAGAATTTTTTGTGTATCTTTAATTTGACATATTCATATTCCCGGTATACGACACTCGCGCCTTATCCAGGCTAACTAGTTGCCATCAATTCTAGCAGATTCATTTATTGACATCCGTTTATAGCATAACTATGTCACAGGAATGTAAACACCTTAACCCTTTCCCGCGTATATACTGTCTCAAATTTCATACGGTGCACATTTAGAAACGATGTCATAACTAAATTCGTTGTGGACGGCGTGTTTGCGCATGCGTTGTTATTCGTTATTATTGTTATTCCTTGAGGAACTGAGCAACAGCTCCTATACGGCATAGTGGCTAGAGTACAAAGCTGGCAATCAATCCATCCGGGAACAATCAGTCACTGCCGCAAAATTTTTTTTTAAGTGGCACGAAATGCGGGAAAGAGTTAATATTTTGGAGTAGGCCTCTCTCTACATGATCATTAATTAATTATTAATTTGTAAACTTGATGATTTTATCGCGGTTGATCACCAGCACCAGTGCCGGCCGTACCAGTATATTCATGGAAACAATGTGTCGATTGCATCATATATTAAATCTTGTAGATCCATGAGCAATTCCTCAGCGTCATCGTACATATCGTACATTCGATTACTTTCCTCGTTTGAAGCAAGATATCGGTCTTGTTTATTGTAGTTTCGTTCAAGGTGTCGATCAATATCGTCGTCTAATTTTTCCGCTGCCTAACGGATTAAAATAATTAAAATAGACGTAATTAAAACCGTCAAATGAAAATAAATGGAGGTAGACAAACAAATTTTCATTAAGACCTAGCAACAGAGGTTTGAAAGAGAATATATGTTAAACGCAGCCGCCTGCATGGTTAGGCTTGGTATGGCATTTGAACATTCTCTGTCTTTGGGTCTGAGCTATTGCTGCCGGACGTCACAGTAGATATAAAGTTGCTATATTCAACAGATAGTGGTCGACAAAACTAGACTGTCTGTTTGCTGAAAACCGCTTTCGTTTGGTGTGCAACTCTAGCGGTAGGAATTGTAAATCTAATTCTTATAACTATAAAGCAATAACTGTAAAAAAACAATGCTGAAGCCTGGCAGAGGTGGCAAAACTGCTGAGTTTATCTATAGCCTTGTGTTTGCGTTAATATCGAAAACTATATGCTGCATTGAGATCGTTGGGTTATCAATCTCCCTTAATTTTTAAACGTCTATTTAAAGTGAGATTAGTACGATCAATTGTTGCAGTATGCAACTAATGTCAAACATATAAGTTGAGCAGTACACGTATACGGTACCAAAGGACACATATACGATAAGTATTTGTCCTAAATCAAACCAACAATTTTCGAGAAATAGATAATAGTTCCGGGCAACGGCCTATGGTTTGCTAAATTTGTGGTCAGCCGTCGGCCACGGCGAGTCATCCACTGATGGCCGGCCGTGAACCAACGACAGGCGTTCGGACAAGTGCCGGCCAACGACTCGACGGCAGGGCGACCGGGAATATACGGCCGAAAACCAAGAAGCTTGTGTTTCGATGCGAATTTAATACTTCTTCAGCATTTGTTCAAAAATCTATTTGCATAAGGAGGTTTTGCTCGGTATGCAAAGAAACGGCTAATGTGCCGAATGCAACGTTTAGCCAGACTATACCAAGAATATAATATATAAATTTAGTGCCGGTTTTAAAATCTAAGCATTATACATTGACCCATATTAGTTAAATAATAAACATATATATTATATGTTTAAATATGACAAGATGGCCCTAGACAGTATAAAATACCCGCATGTTGGTTATATGCGACTATATGTTACACCACATAGTTCCTGAAGTGTAGGTTAATTCAGTTGCTATACAGCATTAAACATGTAGACTAAGACCCTAAGAGTGACGGCCCATAATAGCTGACCAACTGTTTTCGCAGACCGCTAACTTCAGAAAATCGTTAACGGCCAGCCATCGACCGGCCGAGTGAATCTTCGACTGGCGGCCGACGACTTTGAGGGCCGTACTTTAGCAAATGATAGATTATAACAGCGAAATCACACATGATTTCATCACAACAGGGTTACAAGCTGCTTTTGGTTAGCGAATAAATATTTCTAGAGATATTTGAAACGGTGCTATCATAATAAATTCTTTTTTGTCCGTCTGTGAAGGTCATAACTCAACAACGGATGGATGGATGGATCTTTACAATTTTTTATCACAAGTTAAGCCTATTTCTGCCCTTTCAGTAGCGGCTAAACCCACCGATCACGTCTTCCATGTCAAAATGGGCACCAAAGTGGTCAAGGGACACATTGCTTGAAGTTTGGCCATCCGAGTATTTATTATTTCGCTACTTATATCTCGAGATGAAGGTTTCTCAACGGTAATCAGCTTATAAAGAGCTAGAACTGTGTTGTACATCACTTTTTGTCAGGCAGTTTCCTAGGCCACTACGAATCCATATATTAGACGACGACCAATATGCACCGAACAGCTCTGTTTACTTTTTGACATGTTATTGCATGGTACGATCCCATTCTTATATAGCTTTTCAAGCACGTTTAGTACAACTTTATTGCTGTCGGAGAAACTATGGCTGCTGTATAATGTAGCTTCAGGGGAGTGGAGCGTATTTTATGGCCTGCCGACTTATTGTCTGAGAAGACTTTTGGCTCTTATGGCATATTATTGCGGGGTAGAGATAATAATAAATGATTTTACGTGTATTTGTCCCGCCATTATTGCGTTTAGTAGTAAAAAATTTAGGGAATTCAGGCAATCCGCTGTGTAAGATATAGGTGTTTTAATATACTGATGCGGTTTGCACTATATATTGCAGCTAGGCAACACGATAATCTATCTCTCAGTAAAAAAGGCTAAATTTATTCAGTAATAATCATAAATGAAATTTTACTAAATTTCTGTTGTTTTTTAACTATTGTCTGTCGTCCGTCAATAGCCAGTTTCAAGACAAGAGCTAACACACCCTTTTTCTCTTTCGCCGTAAAGTTGAAAACGGGATCATAGTTTTATTTGTGAATTAATGTCTGCTTGTAACTGGGGTAAAGACCCAACGGTTATCATTTTATGAAATTTTTTTGACTACGTCGGATATTGGACCTTTGTCTATGTATTAAAAAGTAATAAATTTAAAGAATATTCATGTAAATATTATTGAGGGGATAAATTATAGTGTCAATATCAAACATCTAATGCTCTTCTGGACAGTCACATTCGTCTCACTGTCATGAGGAGTAATAGACAGACATGCAGTGCTCACCTACAACCATCAAACAATGTAAATCCTCTGTTTGTGGTATATACACCATTGACATTTTAGTACTGAGGCTACAGTTTTGAAACATTTTATGCTCTGTTTGAAACTAAATTTAAGTATTGAAGTCAAGGTAAGGACGTAAGCGAGCAGTCTGACTTTACCGACACCAATATATCTGGAGAGATTTGAACTGGTTTACGATATTAACAATATCCGGGCTTTTTTCAGAACAACTAGTAGCATTACTGAAGTATTCAACTATAGAGCAAGTAGCTATAACTATAGAACACCCCTAAGTGGTAATATTTCAAATGACTACATTATTTTCGCCTAAATAGTCATTCTAAGCATATTTTAAGTATCCTAAGTATATCCGTCCAAAGTATATCTAAATACCTCATAAGTAGGAACGTTCAAATGATTAACTTTTTATTAAGTAATAATCTCTACAATAATTAGCGATCCTAAGTATACGCTAATTATCTTAAGTTCAAAATAATTTATTCAACCTATATAACATATATGACAGCTTGTGATATTCAAATGTATACCTTTTCCATTGTCTCCTCGTTATCTTGAAATCGTACAGTATTTGTCCAAAATCTGCAATAAAATCCGCGATAGTTGGCCAAACGCCAAACCGTTTTTCCTCGCTGATCGAGTTTCTTGAATTCTCCGTCCAAATATTTTCGACAATCACGGCCCGGATTTTTTGATTTCCGATCAATATGCTTGATTCCTTCGCCGTTTACTGGAGTGATGAAAATATCGAAAGCAATCATAACAACAGCTACGACAAGCAAGACAACGGTATGACAATTTCGTTTCGAGGCTAACATTTTTTTGTTGATCGCGTGTTAAATATATAAAAAATTAATAATAATTTCTGAAACAAAAGTTTGATACAAATGCTTTTCTTCCAATTGGCATTTTGCAGAAACATAACATATCCTACTGTTTCGTGTGCCACAATGTAGATAATTTAATTATGCGTCTTCCACACTGAAGCCCGTGCACAGATTGCACGCCGTAAACATGTCGTGCTACAATTTCAAGCATCAAACTGGAGGAGGCATCAATATCAAACTGGATGGGATGGAATATAATATCTAACTGGAAACCGTTGTTTTCATTTTGCGTACAATGGAAAGCCGTTGTCTTCATTTTGTGGGCAATGGAAAACCGTTGTCTTCATTTTACGGGCAATGAAAAACCATTGTCTTTATTTTGTGTGCAATGGAAAGCCCTTGTCTTCATTTTGTGTGCAATGGAAAGCCTTGTCTTCATTTTGTGTGCAATGGAAAGCCCTTGTCCTCATTTTGCGTGAAAGCATCTACGGTGTGCAGTAACGGCACGGTGAAAGACGTACAACTGCTTTGTATTCATAATTATATATAGTTACCGTATAACAGCTGCTGCAAAATTTTACCTGATTGTCGAGCACGACATACAGGTATGAAATACACGTGTCATGAGTATGCCATCATATGCTATATATTTTATATTTTATTTTATATAAGTATTTTAGATTCTGTTAGAATAAGTTGTAAAATTCACTGCTTAAAAAGTCACATAAACAAGTCCAGTTATATTACACCTTAGGCGGCGTTTCTGATAGTATTTTAAAATAGTATACATAAATAATATATCATGAAATTTTTTGAAAAGTTATATGATGACAGCTAAACCAAGCTGTTATTGACACACTGTATGTTGCATATTTGTATATTGTGTCCTTGGCGCCCTCAGCAAAAACAATAGGTACATTTAAACGTTATAGTTATGTAAAAAAAGTCTCTTATATACCATCTATACTATTGTATAATATAGGTATGTACTGTATACCACTGAATTGCGCTGGTATACCTACAGTACTGTATACCACCAAAACTTTTACATTGCAGGATGTTCCTTTGCAACGTAGTCGCCGCATAAATACCCAAGTAAAAATATGTTTGCTTCTTATTAGTGAAACGGTTAAAGTAGATGATTTGTTGCTAAATTATTAGTCAAAAACTTTAAATGGCTGGTCGGTGCAAAGCTTAAATAGATTCTTCAAGAGGTACATTCCTTCTAATATGATTACTACTTGACGACTAGTAGTACAAAACGTAACCCAGATAATATTAGTGATACTTATGTGACATATGCTAACAGCAACATTTATTTACACCTGTTTTGTATCAAAACGAGTAATATCGACCCATTATTCGCTAGGTTTGTAGTGGTTTGACGAAGGTTTAGTGTCCCAGGCTTAGATCTCCATTTGATCCGTTCAGTATTGATATGTCCCTTGGTTGTTTTGTTGTAACTTTACAGGATTACACAGGTGTTGTCTCGAAATGCATATATAATATCAACCCATTATTCGCTAGGTTTGTAGTGGTTTGACGAAGGTTTACTGTCCCAGGCTTAGACCTCCATTTGATCTATTCAGTATTGATATGTCCCTTGGTTGTTTTGTTGTAACTTTACAGGATTACACAGGTGTTGTCTCGAAATGCATATATAATATCAACCCATTATTCGCTAGGTTTGTAGTGGTTTGACGAAGGTTTAGTGTCCCAGGCTTAGATTTCCATTTGATCCGTTCAGTATTGATATGTCCCTTGGTTGTTTTGTTGTAACTTTACAGGATTACACAGGTGTTGTCTCGAAATGCATATATAATATCAACCCATTATTCGCTAGGTTTGTAGTGGTTTGACGAAGGTTTAGTGTCCCAGGCTTAGACCTCCATTTGATCTATTCAGTATTGATATGTCCCTTGGTTGTTTTGTTGCAACTTTACAGGATTACACCGGTTTTGTCTCGAAATGCATATATAATATCAACCCATTATTAACTATATTTGTAGTGGTTTGGTGATGGTTTAGTGTCCCAGGCATAGATATCCATTTGATCCATTCAGTATTCACATGTACCTTGCTGGTTTTGTTGTAACTTTTCACGATTACATCGGGTTTGTCTCGAAATGAGTAATATCGACCTATGATTCTCTGGATTTGTCGTGGTTTGGCGATAGTGTAGTTTCACATGCTTAGGCCTCCATTTGATCCATTGAGTATTGATATGTCCCTTGGTTGTTTTGCTTTAACTTTACAAGATTACAGCGGTTTTGTCTCGAAATGAGTACTATCGACTTATGATTCTCTAGATTTGTAGTGGTTTGGCAATGGTCTAGTTTCACAGGCTTAGACCTCTATTTGATCCATTCAGTGTTGATATGCCCCTTGATTATTTTGTTGTAACTTTACAAGATTACACCGGTTTTGTCTCGAAATGAGTAATATCGACCCATTGTTCACTAGATTTGTAGTGGTTTGGCGATGGTGTAGTTTCACAGGCTTAGGCCTCCATTTGATCCATTCAGTATTGATATGTCACTTATTTGTTTTGTGGCAACTTTCCAGTATTCACAAGCATCTGCGCCGACCCATTAAATTACTTGGAATCAGAAGACAATTTTCTATACTCCGCTGGTCATTTGCGCCGACCCATTAAATTACTTGGAATCAGAAGACAATTTTCTATACTCCGCTGGTCATTTGCGCCGAGCCATTAAATTACTTGGAATCAGAAGACAATTTTCTATACTCCGCTGGTCATTTGCGCCGACCCCTTAAATTACTTGGAATCAGAAGACAATTTTCTATACTCCGCTGGTCATTTGCGCCGACCCATTAAATTACTTGGAATCAGAAGACAATTTTCTATACTCCGCTGGTCATTTGCGCCGACCCATTAAATTACTTAGAATCAGAAGACAATTTTCTATACTCCGCTGGTCATTTGCGCCGACCCCTTAAATTACTTGAAATTAGAAGACAATTTTCTATAATCCGCTGGTCATTCATTCTTAAAAAAATCTTTTCCAGATTAAAAAAACATCTTCGCATATAAGTCTTTGGTTATTATTAAAAATGCAATTGAAAATGTATTATTAAAAGTACTATTTTATTTTATACCTAATTCGTTCATTAAAACCTCGGTATTTTATGTTGATTATATTGTTTATGTCATACAGTTCTCAGTTGACGGAGCATTCATCAGAATATACAGCAGTGCAAAACAATTCAAAGGTATCGACCCTGGTGATAGTATTAGTCATACGAGCTAAGATCATAAACACGCTGAAAATCAGAGCCAAAAAAAATAGTTCTTGGATACAAAGGCAAGAAAATTGAATGAAATACAAATTCAATTATTCGACACCTGCTCCCTAACTCGTCGTCATGAAGACTCACAGATCATCGCAAATACACGAGACCAATAAAATATTGAGATACATATATACTTTGCCCCGTTTTCAAACAAGAGATTTTGCAGCAATTTTGCAAAATTATATCGTTTTATTTATAGCCTAAATACTCCCAATGAATTTGGTTTTGCGCTAAGATCTTAATTTTCAAAAATTTAGAGAACGCATAGGATATAATATTTTATTTTAGTAGATTTTTGGAATTTAAAATAAAATTCAATCATTGTTGTGATTCGTTATGGTATTATCGTGTTTGAACTACTTATAAAATTGGACAACGTAGGAAATTTCAAAAAAATTTTATCACATTAAATGTTGATAACAGTCAGCACGGAAAAATAACATCATATTTACGTTATGCTGAAAATATTAGGCATGGCGGTAGCGAATCCACTTAAAAATGTATTAGTCATCATTTTATTTAGTTAAGAAAACAATATCGTCGACTTTACACTTGTGTCGATATCGGATTTACCCTGTTTTCAGTCATTAATCATTAATCAGAATTTAGGGTTTCATGAAAAATTATATCGCGCACATAACTGAATTTCGCGATACCAAAATTTTGAGGAAATTAGCCATATCCCAAATTAAGGGTACTACTATGGAAAAACACCACGTATATATTTCTCAATCTCATCTTAAGAGTAGAGTTTTATAACACTGAATTCACAGCAGTATCGATGGTGGCCTCGTAACTCGAGTAGGGCTGGTCGATTCCGCATAGCAAAAGACATAATATCTCCAGATAGTTGCGACCTAATGTAAATTTTGAGACTTTGGGTCCTAGCTCTACGTTCTGACGAATTTTCGCGAAACACCGTTTTCACTATTTTACGTTATAAATCGTGTAAATTTGCGAACTTAAATTGTAACCTCTATAGCGGATTTATGGATACGGGTTAGTTGGATTCCATATACAAGGCTATGTATATATAAGACTTTTGTTCAGTCTCCCCGCGGCCAAAACACAAGTCAAACAACACATCTATTCTGTTGTAAATATTTAATTTTTTGATCTTACGAAGTACTTATTTGTTCTACAAATGCATAAATTTGGTGGTCCAACTTTTTATTCGCCATATTTTCGAGAAACTATATCTTTACACAATTTGCGGCGTTTAAAAATTTATTCATGTTTATTTTTAATTTGGTGCTTTACTTTTACATGCCCAGCTTCTCTAAGAATTACATTTTAGGCAATGTAAAAACTATTATCAATTTTTTTTGCACATGAGATGTGATGTCGCCCACTTGAAACGTTTAGTATTGTATCTACATCAAAGCGATAACAAGAGATGTCAACTGCTACAAGTTAAATAATCTTATGTTTTAGCAAATAAAATAAACACTATTATTATGTATCCTTGAGAGAATACAATGCTATAAACCAATTGCTTAGGTAAAATGCGACAGTTTTTGTCAATGTTAATTATTTTTTCAAATAGTCATACAGTGACTTCGTTTCAACGCCTTCTTAAATTATAATAAGCAAATAATGATATATATTGGAAGATAATCAATCATTCTGAGTTTTGTACTTGGTGTAACAATGGTTGCAGTTATAGTATTAAAATCTTCGCATGTTCTCAGATAATTTTTCCACATATGATTTTTTAATTATAGTAGCAGGTTTTAGATAGTTATGTGCACCGTTGATCAACATTCAATTAATAAAACTATTTTACTAAACAGTTCTGTGCTACTTTAACCGCAAAGTTATAGACGCATTCTCCGCACAAAGTTTGGGTATTTTCTAAGAATATGTCTAAAAGCTGCGTTCATATCTCATCGTCGAATATTTAGACGATAGCGAGCACGTTTTCTTATCCTTCGATCATAATTAATCTAAAATACTTACACAAGTAATCACGTAGAAATTTTAAGTATATAATAATCGTAGTGGTAGGCGAAGACGCGAAATTTTTCGTGTTTTCGTGTTTTTGCGGAACTTCAAAAAATTTCAGTAACAAAATCTATAGTGCGGCTACATCAATCATTCTTTCAACTATGTCTATGTTCTGCTGTATTCTTGGCGTTTTTGACGTCACTAATAGCGCTTTTACTATTTTTGACAATTTCAGAATTTAAATTTCTGCATATTAAAACATAACGAAGAGTTAGCACCGGGATAAAAAATAAACTCAGATCAAACCATTTTGGATCTGTCATATTTTTTCGTTGTTTTCACTTGGTCCCTGACCGCAAACGAACAAACTTTTCTATTTGGTTGCAGCAATTATATGAATCTAGCACAACCGCAATAACCACAGATCAACCTCTCCCAATTGAACGAAACATCGAAATCATTTTATTGAAATCCATCTAAAACTGTGTGCACTAGTGCAATGAAGCTTACTTATATTAAACGCGAATCAGCACGATATCTTCAGCTGTTTAGAATGAATTCCTTCTCAGTATTATGGAAAACCTGAAGGATTGGTGACATTATACTAAACATTTTCATATATTTTTGAAGGATAATATTATAAACATTGCTATCGGTACACCAGAAGAAAACTTTCTGTAATCAACGAGCGTGATCCATCCGAAGCAAATCTCAATAATTAGAACAGAAACATGAATTCGTTTATGGATCACCTCAATTTTCCAACAAAGCTTCTACACAGGTCTAAAGGGTACAACGGCCTAAAATGTGAGGGGTGAGGTAATTGGTTCCGACGCGACGGGGGGGCGGTTAATTTTTATGGATCACCTCGATTTTCCAGCAAAGCTTCTACACAGGTCTAAAGGGTACAACGGCCTAAAATGTGAGGGGTGAGGTAATTGGTTCCGACGCGACGTGGGGGCGGTTAATTTTTATGGATAACCTCGATTTTCCAACAAAGCTTCTACACAGGTCTAAAGGGTACGACGGCCTAAAATGTGAGAGGTGAGACAATTGGTTCCGACACGACGGGGGCGGTTAATTTTTCCGTGATAACGAAATATTAATTGGATATAAAGCATATGAAAAATATAAAAGATCGTTTGCTCATAGTGCTGAAACTTTCCGCATACCCTTTAGTACGAGGATGTATGGAAGTAAGCCTCTCAGGTAAATATGACTTAATAGAAGGTCTGAACCATAGGGAGTAATCACCTGCGCCCCCCCCCCCATATGGACACCTATGATTTATGATATTCTTTAATAAAATAAAGAAATCTAGCTATTTTAGTCAAAAAAGCACCACAGAAATATATCTTCATACTTTACTTTACGATAGTTTAGATTTAACTTTACACGAATACAGATAATCTACGGCATGAAGCGTCCAATATTGCAAGCTATAGGGTTACCCATAGGTACATTCCAGTATTACAATAAAATGACAACAAAGTACTGAACTTTTCTGTAGCGCACCCCGATGCTTCAATTTTTTAAAGTGCCTGCTCTGCTCATAATGTTAAAAATTGCAAACAAATATTAAAAGTTTAGTCGGAAAACAATTTTAAAACTATCATTAACAGTAGTCGATCGATAACAAAAATGATAATTAATCGCTAATTAACATTGCCTTATATATATACTATTATACTAAAACAATTGTCTAAAATTGAGTAGGCGATATGATAAACCTAATGTGGACGATGATATGTATATGGGGGTGGAATTTAAAGAAGTTTATCTTTTGTGAAGAACTGGGTGTAAAAAAATGCAAAAAAATTTTCTGCCAAAGATTTTACGTGAATATGAATAGCACAAACAAGTCGCTCAATTTGTGTAGCGTTCATGGCGTAAAAACTAAGCACTTCGACGGTTTGTTTGTCAATAGCCTACACCATACCATCAAATAGCATAGAGTACTTTCAAATACTGTATACCTATATAACGAAGCAGATGGTCTATCGATTTATCACTATCATGGTGTTTACGACACATTAAAAGAATTTAAATGCTAGCAAATACCGTTTCCTGACCGCATCGGATACAGGAAAGCTTGATGTATTCAATCATATTACGTCCTATAGTTTTCCAAAATTAGCCTTTTCCCACCAGATTAAAAAATTGACGGTAGCCTAGACACAAAGCGAAAAATGTGATGTGTCAAGGAGCTCGTTCGGAATAGCTTTAAAACTGGCTATGACGTGATACAATCGATTTCTTCCACAGTGTAGATGAAGGCTATAGGTGTACATGTCTTCCACATGGCGAATCCTGTTTACCGTATTATAATACACATTATTAAAGCAGACGAGATATTTGGAGTAAAAAAACTCAAACTGCAATATACCGGAGACGTTAGTTGAAATAGCCAAGACACAATGCCAAAAAGGTCATGGTTTCACAGACCTCATTCGGAATAGCTTTAAAACTGGCTATGGCGTGATACAATCGATTTCTTCCACAGTGTAGATGAAGGCTATAGGTGTACATGTCTTCCACATGGCGAATCCTGTTTACCGTATTATAATACACATTATTAAAGCAGACGAGATATTTGGAGTAAAAAAACTCAAACTGCAATATACCGGAGACGTTAGTTGAAATAGCCAAGACACAAAGCCAAAAACGTCATGGTTTCAAGGACCTCATTCGGAATAGCTTTAAAACTGGCTATGTCGTGATACAATCGATTTCTTCCACAGTGTAGATGAATGCTATAGGTGTACATGTCTTCCACATGGCGAATCCTGTTTACCGTATTATAATCCACATTATTAAAACAGACGAGATATTTGGAGTAAAAAACTCAAACTGCAATATACCGGAGACGTTAGTTGAAATGGCCATGTAGCAAGGCAAAACCGTATAATATTTTTTTCAAATTTGAGGGACCAACCATATAGGAAATTAAAAATCAGTGTGTGTAAGGTGGTCATCCAATGGTAAACGAAGATGCAAATTACTTTGGTGAAATTAGCGACAATTCAGAAAATGGTAGCTTTATAACAAACTATATTGACGTTAATATTTCAAAAGTCGAAAACTGATAGCTCAAGTCTTGCTGGTAGTAACTCTAATCGATGAGGTATATATGAGCGTGCTCTATCTAATTCTGCCTAAAGTGAAAGCTCGTTCATCGTCGTTAAATCTAT
Source organism: Trileptium ribeirensis (assembly GCA_030248225.1). Lineage (NCBI taxonomy): Eukaryota > Metazoa > Nematoda > Enoplea > Enoplida > Thoracostomopsidae > Trileptium > Trileptium ribeirensis. The sequence goes on from JASANE010027039.1 coordinate 15,990, forward strand.
ATTAGCTTAACTGAAGGTTTACAGTTTGATACCGTAATTAATTTGCTTACCTTGCAATGTTTGGTAATTCGTAACTAAACTTAGGATGACCCCGCCGACCATCCTATTTCAATTTTTGTAAAAAAATGAATTACCGAACATTTTTAGTCGGTCGAAAAATCTACTTTTTGTTTGCAAACATTAAATTTATTCGCGAACAAAATTTTGTCGCATTTGAATTAAGAGGGATGTTGTTCGCGTACAATAATTGATAAATAATAGGTCCGTTTCGTTTATGATGGCATAGTTACATTAAATATATTCGTGAACAGAATGGAATCCTATTTTAAAGCTATAAAATGTTACTGAACTGGCATTGCGTGATTGCAAACCTCTGAGTCTGAGCTAGCAATGAACCGAATCGAATTTACTATTTGTTTTAATTAATTAATTAATTAATTGGATGTGGATTTTACATCGGGTATCGCAAAATAGGATGGTTATTGGGGTCACCTTAACTTTAGTCGCGCATAAATGCAAGCCGTTGTCAGGAATATATACAATAATCTAGATTACATTTTGAATACCAATTTGATTTCGTATTTTGCTTCTATTGTTTCATTCACAGCGATATAAAATAGCCTGGATGTAGCTGCACCACCTCTGAGGCTCCGCAATTCACCCAGCCTCCAATCCCCTCCGAATTCCCGCAGCAAACGCAAAAATAGGCAAAAATTGACGAACTATTGGTAAAATATTGGGAGAAAATTGGCAATAATCGAGTGAAAATTGGCATAAATCAGGGAAAAATTGATAAAAATTAAGAAACATTTTCAATCCCAAAATTTTTCGAAAATTTACGACCTCCTTCCCTCTCGACGACCGTCCGATTCCCAGGGGAGTCGAAAAGATCCCGAAGCATTCGCTATCCCCATAAGACAGTAGACCTCGTGCATGCATGTATTTCTCGAAGTTACGTATAACTAAACCAAATTAATAAGTACGCTTGCTGTTGTTACTGATATTTTTGAGGCCACATGTGACCATATTAATGCACACAATTTTAATATAACTGCATTCAATCCACGCTTATCAACTTTATATACGCTTGTAAAATAGTCTATATAGTTAACGTTGTGAATACAAATGTATCAATGCACGGTTAGCTATATAACAAGTAAGTTGTAGCATAGGTTAGCAGTGAGTTCAAAGATTTGTACGCACGGTAACTCGTTCAAACTCGTGCAATCGCACTCGTTTGAGCTCGTCACAAATCCTAATCTTTGAACGCACTGCTGCTATGCTACAAGTATTACTTATGACATGGCATGTTGAAATATGTGTGCATTATTTACATATAACTGTTAGGATTTGAGCTGAAAAACGCTTTGGGTGTTAACGACAGATTTAGCTAAAAAGTTAGGCATTACGAATTTTGTCATAGCTCTCCGAAGCCATCACAATTTAAAGTCACGTAATTTTACAATTTGAATAGCAACACAAGAATATGTGGGGTCATTTATACAGACTCTCAAATGTTACTAGAAATTCAGAATCAGGATATTGAAATTATGGCTAATAATTTTAACATCTATCTATCTATCGGCATTTTACTAAACAATCTCGCTGCTGCTGCTGCTGTAGTTGACTTTAGTTATTTTGTTCTTTCCGCATGTTCTAAATTTAGACCGTTTTTATTAGAGGCAAAATCCTGTTTGCCCTGTAACTTTTGAAGCGATCGGTCATCAGGCTAATTTTTGCACAATTCAATATGTCTCGACGAGTCAAATCGATATGCATCCAGCAGGACTATATTTTTAAAATCTTTAAATTAGAAAAATTTTAAAATTGCAGATTTTGCGAAGTTTTGTGTCAAATCTTTACTAGGCCGCGTCAATGAACTTTTAAAAATATCACTATAAAAATTTCAAAATTTTTAATTTTGAAAAAATCAACGTTAAAGACAGGGTATTTTGCATGCGATAAATCCTGCGTAAATTTTAGGAGACCATAAGAAGCTGAAAAACAAAATTATTTGGGCTACGACGTTTACGGATCCGTTGACAGACCGTGCTGCAACCAAAAGGAATCTCACACACATTGATAAACAAAACAGACAAAGTTAGAGCAGAATAATTTAAAAGGTATTTTAAAAAGAAGTATTCTTATAAATTTTATAACTATGAAATTGGTTTAAATATTCCTGACATGTCGGATCAGAAGCGTTATTAGAAGACATACGTTTTTATGAGAGCATAAAACAGGAAGTTAGTATCAGAGCTCAACAGAAATTTTCAGAAATACGTTTTCAACCTATGAATGGCAAAATGCTGCATGGTTTAATCGGTTATTAAATAAGTATGTATTTTCCAAGAATACATAACAAAACTGTATCAATTTATTGATAAACAACGAAAACATAATAGCCCTACTTTAATAGTCGTAAGAAATGATATCGCAACGTCCGATTAAAATCGTATATGTCGAAGCTTCTGAGTTTTGCAAAAACTGTAGTAAGGGTAGCTTACGGAGTTTAATTAATAAAAATCTGTTCTGTAGCAAATCGTCACCCCAAGACATGAAAATCGCCATATACACGTGAACTGAAGGTTACAGGATTGGTGTGTAATACAAGAAAAGACAGTAAGTTTTAAAACGAAGGCCGAACGCTTGAGCCGAAATGCACTTGCATTGGTGTTTGTGCTGGTATATATACTAAGATAATTGTCTGCTGCTGTCGCTGCTGCTGCGGTAGTTAGGTTTGACATTTTGTTGCTTCGTTTTGTTCTAAATTTAGAACGTATTTATGTCGGCTTAATTTTGTTTTCCCAGTAACTTTTGAACGATTCGTTTTACCGTGCTTATTTTTACACCATTGGATTCATCTTAGACAGCCAAATCGAACAACACGAAATATAAAAAACGAAGGCCGGACGCATGAGCCGAAATGTACTTGCACCGGTTTTTGTGCTGGTATAAATACTAAGATAATCACCTGCTGCCGCTCCTGCAGCGGTATTTAGTTTTGAGATTTTGTTCTTTCGTTTTGTTCTAAATTTAGAACATATTTTTATGGCTTAATTTTGTTTTCCCAGTAACTTTTGAACGATTCGTTTTACCGTTCTTATTTTTACACCATTGGATTCAACTCAGATAGCCAAATTGAACAACACCAAAATATGAAAAAGGAACAAAAATATTCGATTAAATACTAGAATAAATGAAATTATTTCATAGTTTAGTTCGAAATCATTATACAGAATGATCAGTAAGTTCCAAATGCATCAGCTAGATAACGTTAAATATATTAAAACTTTAGAAAAACACAAGCAAGCCAGGAACCCGAAAACATATAAAAGTACATTTTTCACGTTTTTTCAAAATAATTTTAAAAACACTACCGTTTCATGTATTAAACAGTACAGTTAATAACACTTCGTGTTTTAAACATCGCTACATTTCGGGTGAGCTGTGTTATTTAAAACATACAAAAGTAAGTTTACAAATAAGAGGTTTTTAAGGGTTTTGTGAAAAAGCTATGTATTAATTTCAAAATTCACGCTAAATACATAGTCATAGAAATCTCGCCATTTCACAATTTACTTTGCCCATAATCCGAGACATTTGTTGCACGCCAATGTCGACTGCTTAGTGGACTCCCGCGGATCGGATTTGTGAAACATTTCGTTTACGCCACAATTGATTGTGCAATGAAGCGAAAACCTATAATGTACTGTCTGAGATAAGGTGAAAACAATGTAACAACCTGGCGGCTGTGCTAAAAGCCCAAGAGGCACAACACTTTAACATTACACCAAACATATGTAAAACGCGTTGATCAAAACTTGTGTTTTTAACATTTTTTGGCGATGTCTTAAATATATAAACAATTTTGTATCATTCGGCTCCGTTGTACTAAGCGAATTATGAATCAGTTGTACTTAGACTACACCTGCGTCAACGATGTTGCAGAAAGTACCGTTTCAAATTATTCACATTATTCAGAAAGTAACGTTTCAAATTACAAATCAGACATGTTTTCAGTGAACAATTTTTATATCATATTTTAAATGTTTTGCTTACCTTTTAGAAATCGTTGATATCGGAACTAAAAACTTACCGGTTTTGTGTTTAGTATGAAAAAATTACATACGGTGTTACAGTAACTTTAAGTTTGTGCATTACTATTTTTTATTTGTGATACACTCCTCATTATCCGTTATTAGCCTTCTGCATGAGGCCGCTGAGGGTAAACCTATTAATGCTAATGGTAGTTACAAAAATAAAGTGATATGCTCTTAAAACGCTTTGTTCAAGAAAATGACTACGCGATAACTGAACTTATGCATCATTTACTTTAAGATGTTGCACCTAGGGCAGGACTCTGTCACACAGTTAAATCCGGCTTATGACGTTTTGGCATAGTCGATCCTAGTCTTTGCAAAGTAAAAGTGCACAGCCTAGCTATACCAGTAAGTTTGCACTAGTCCATCTGGGTCATGTATCTTATGTTAATTAGACAGCGTTGGCCTTGGAACGTATTTATATATTTAGTACTAATTTCCATGGTGCTAAGTAGTGACTTTATCGGTTTAGACGCCAACGGCAGGTTTCTATACTTTTTACTTTTACTAAATATCAAATGCCGACTCTAGCAAATATGTAAAACGAAAGTTTAATGAATAATTATTTTCTGGATCATTAAAACTTTGAAGTTGTTTTATTCATGTGAAGTCACAAAACAAGCTTATCGACTTCGTGATATTTTTGTTAGAGGTAGCTCGTTATATGGTCCAGACGGTCGTGTATGTTTATGTATGAGTAAACTTATGGTGTGCCCCTTTTGTCATTAGCGATTGGCGATCGCTGGTTCGGCGTACTACATAACGCGTCCAAAACGTTAAGTAACATAAAACTACCCTATTAACAGTTACTTCAAAAACATTAAGTAACAGATTTGACCGTTTGGCATTTGAACTGGAAAATTTTTTTAATCAGCGAAAGAAAATTACCCCGTTTAATATTTTAAAACCTGCACATCACATGTTAAGTTTGCAAACTACGCGTATTATCAATAACAGAACAAAATGTGTTAACGTAACCAAAAAATGCTCAATGCTAGTTGCCCCATTGTGCGTTGTGAAACGAATTTGTGGCTAAATAGCAAATAGGTGCATTGCGTTAGCGGACAGAAATTACACCGTTTTGTAATCAATCGCTTCGCGTTCGTGAAAGGAAATTTTTAAATTTGGAATTGTCTATTGCAATGAATTTTTGTTCGCTAACAGCGTTTTGTACATTGTGTCAAATGGGGATGGTAGGGGACGCAACTTAAGTTTCGCATGCATTATAGAGTGAACACTAAGAAAAAATGCGGCAGTAAACTTAACCCATAAACAGCAACCATCCTATTCAGCTATTTCGGTTAAAAACTGTTGCCGATCGTTTTTGGTAAACCGTAATTTTTTGGTGAAAGACACAACGCTTCAAAGTGCACCCATTCAAAGAAGTGTTTTTGTGGTAAACAACAGTCGCACCGCATCATCTTTGCCTCACAAAATTCAATGTCCTACAATCTAATGCGGCAGTGGAAACTTTGGAAATGACCAGAGAGAACAGTGGAGCAGTCTTAATGTCGTCAGGTTCGCAGGGGTGCAGATGCAAATGACTGTCGCTCAGCTGCATACAGGCAGAAAACGCTCCAACACGCTTATTTTAACACCAGAAAGTACCCGCAGTTTACATAATCACCTTATTATACAGCAAATTAAACGTCTAACAAAATGGCGTTGAAGCTATTTCGATTGCAAAGTTTGCTAATCGAAAACGAAGCACAAAGGAATACCTTCGAGTTGATGTTTCTATTCCCACAGTTGATTATAAAATAGTTATTGTTTCAGCATAGTTACAAATGTAATCACTTGTCCGAGCCAAAAGTATGCAGGATAACCCGATTTTATTTAAACCTTGTTCTTGCAGATCGATCCTGTTCGAAGGTTGAGCGTGTTGACATCGACACTTTGGTTGGCGCAGACTGTTACTATGAATTTGTCAATAGCGAACAAGCTAAACTTTCCTGCGAGGTTATACTTTTAGGCTTGAACTTCAGGATACATTGTCTCAGGACGGGTGTAGTCCTCATAGTGGGCCAAGGACAAAGATTATGTTTTGCGTTCCCCGTAGTCAGTTCATGGTAACTAAGTTTCAGTAAACATTATTGCGTTTTGGTCTCTCGATGGCATTAAAGATAAGGCCTGTAAAATTGATGATGAGAGAGCAGTTGAAATGTTCAACAACACCAAGCAAGCTTCACAACGGCCTCTACTATATTGCTCGGCCGTGGAAGGTTAAGAAACCAGAACTTCCGTCTAATTATGGTTTAGTTGTCGGAAGTATGAAATCTTTGTTTAGTAAGCATAGTGTAACGCTAACCAATGTAGAAAAGTACAATGGCACTACTCAGAAGCATGTACAACACAGAAGAAATTGGAACTGAAACATAGCGAAAAAAAATCTGGTCCACTACCTTCCTCACCACTGTGTTGTTCGAGTGACAAAGGCTACAACTAAGCATAGTTTAGTTTACGATGCTTCGGCTAAGGCCTCAAAACTGACCGGAGACTAACGAAAATTTACTATGTGATCCCGTTTTGTTACAAGGCGTTTGTGGCATGCTGCTGAGATTTCGTTTAAACAAAGTAACCCTATTTTGTGGTGTTGAAAAAGCATTTCGTCAGATCGGAATTGAGTAGAAAGAACATGACACTGCAGGATACCTTTGGCTGAAAGATATTCATAAGCTGTGGTGACCACACAATTTGATAAGTATGTCGACTTTGCCATTTGGTTTTGTTTCAAATCGATTTATGCTAGCGTCAACGCTAAAATGCCATTTGGATAATCAAATTAACTGCAAAGTTGCGAAAGAAATCGCTACAAATATCTACCTCAATAGTGTGCTCACAGAGTGCAATTCACCAGACGATCCCATCGTGTTTTATGGTGCTCCAACAATACAACCTTGAACTCTCGAATTCCTGGAATAGACCGCGGTAATGACACTTCTTCTTGGAATCCAATGTCGGACACATTATCTGTCAGTTTTTCAGTAAAAGGTTTTGAGTTCGCCACTAAGCTCAATATTTTAAAAACTCAACTGTTTCATTAATTTTCGATCACTGTGGATTCCTGTCACCGATTGTAATCAAAGACAAGCACTTAATTCAAAATAGCCGGGTTAAATAAAATCCGATAGGCCGAAAATTTGCCTCAGTCCATTTTGTCTGAATTTCAGGCAATTAATCAAAGTCTTCTGGATATTCGCTCGATTTAAATGCCAAGATATGTGCTGGGATTTGTCAGATATGATGCGGTCACATTCGAACTCCATTGCTTTTGTGACGAATCCACAAAGGTATAAGCTGTAGCATGTTGTTTACGTGTCTATACGCCAATATGCGAAATTAAAACGAGTCATGCATACTCAAAAATATGTTTAGCTCACATTAAAGCCGTATCTGTCCTAAAACTAGAATAATTGTTAAATGTAGCTATCGGCGTCAGAATTACAGAATTGCTAATGAAAGAAATGCATCTCAAACCTTTTAAGAGGTACTTTTGGAGTCAGTCCGAATATATGGTGCAGTGAATTTATTCCAAAAAGTTACGGTCAGTATCCAGTCAGAGCAGAATTTTTGATATTCGATCTAAAGCAGATACGAAATATACACATGAATCAATACATCAAAACCCTACTGATTTGCCGTCACGGGGTATATATATCTTGTTTGGAGTTAGTTTTATCCATTTATGATGGCATGATCCTCAAATTCTATAACTTCCCTCAGGCAAATGTATTAATCCACCCGTAGCAGAAGTCAATGGTTCCACAATCCAATTGCGGCAATTGCGTTTCAGCAACTAAAACCAAAATTTATAGTTTTATCTGCACCATTCAGCAAATAATTCGGTTTTAGAGGTTCAGTAAAATTTGCCAGAAACATAACATTTTTATCGCGCTTTGTTGACAAACAGTTGCGTCGAAATACAGATAAGCAGCGCAATTATGTTGCGCTGTCGGTCGCAGAATGCAAACAATCTGAAAAAAATCTTGGCTTAAACAAGTCCAGGCCGACGCAGACAGCTAAACAAATTTTCAAGGCTTAACAATCCGGCTAGGCCTATTTTTTGACAGTGGTACGATTTTACGGTGCTGTGGTCGGTTTAAAATCTCGTCATGCAGTGATTTTAAAAAATTCACAGAGTTTCTTCCGACAGACCACAAACTTATCTTTATTTGATTATCCAACGTTGTCATTAAGAGTTATTATATACTGGTCCTAAGCATAGCTTAGCTCGACTGCGGACAGAATATCTGGTTCCAAACGGAATGTGACAAGTAAAACGAGTAATTCGTCATTGAATTATCCGACGCAAGACGGAATCAGATCCATTTTTATCGCCGAAATATCCTCCGCCTCCAGAATTCCGAGGAAATAATGCAATGCCATTCGTTACGGAGGGATTGATTATCTTGGTCGCCTTTTTCATACTGTTCAAAAACGAATCCGAAAAAGTATGGATCAGTCTTTTCACTTGAGCAGCACTTTTCACCGTTCAAGACATTCGTTCAAAAAATTGTTACCAATTGCTCCACAGGATATTGCTCGTCGCGAAAAGCTGACCATAGTCTGACCACGCAATTCAAACGGGCCGATAACATAATATCCATATTAGCTAAAAATTGCTACGTTCAACAAAATTTAGCTTTTCAAGGCATTGAATAGAAATTTATATTATAGGAATAAGCGCCTTGGATTAGTGTGTTTCTACGAGAGAATGGTTCAACCGTTAAGCATGCTCTGTGAAAGACAT